>JACEFZ010020696.1:0-10775 GCA_014155875.1 Cepaea nemoralis | reverse complement strand
AAACAAAAAAAAAAGCTGCCATAAGGATTGATAATGAAGTATGTCAATATCAGCCTGTTAAGAGAGGTGTGAGACAGGATGTGTAATGTCTCCAGATCTGTTTTCCCTTTATATTGAAGATATTTTCAGAAGTGTTCTTTGATATGAAAGGAATCATCATTGGAGGAAGAAACATCAATAACATTAGATATGAGATGATACAGTTCAGTAATGACTGCAGACAATGAGCAGGATCTGCAACATTTAGTAGATGAGGTTGTTGCATACAGTGAACAACTAGGGATATAATTAAATTGTAAGAAAACATATATTATGTCTTTTCACATTGGGTAGTGGGGAGCGTTTTGTGTGATATTCACTGGCACAGGAACAGAGCATAATGGGGACGACCCGTTGGTGGAACTGCGACTAACTAACTAACTAGCTAACACTAGGAAGAACGAAATATCACAATGTAATATACAGGTAAATGGGAAATTCTTAAACAAGTGAATCGGTACAATGATCTCGGAACAGTCATAACATCTAATGGAAGATGCCTTGAAGAGATTAGAACAAGAATCACCATGTCGAAGGCAGCCTTTTGCAAGAAGAAAAACATACTGACCAATAAAAAGATGTCAGTTGCGACGAGAAAAAGAGTGTTGAGATGCTATATAGAGCCTGTACTTTTGTATGGATGTGAAGTGTGGATAATGAGCAGTCAAGCTGAAAAACATCTGATGGCTGGGGAAATATGGTGTATGAGAAAAATGTAAAGAATGCCATGAACAGACAGAAAAACCAATGACCAAGTACTACAGGAGACAAATGAAAATCGTAAATTGATTAGAGAAATTAGACGTAGACAGTCAACATTTTTTGGACATGTTATGAGAAGAAACAAATTAGAGAACTTGGTGACAACTGGCAAGATCGAGGCAAAGAGAACAAGGGGAAGAGAGAGAAGTAAATACCTGGATGGCTTGATCAAATGCATGGTCGAGACAGAAACACTGAGCTGATCCATGATTCTGTTGATCGAGTGAGATGGCAAAATATGACCACCCATGCTTACCGGTCTTCCCAGTGTCTTACTTTTACCCTACATATTCAAGGTGCATCATGCAGGCTTTTACCAGTTAATCTCTTGATGTTGTCTTCCCAATGTCTTACTTTTGCACACTTTCACTCCTCTTTCCCCTCCAGCAGATTCTTTGTACTGTGTCAGACCTGGACCTCATTTGGTAATGCTGTAGGTAATGCTATCGTCATACCCCATTTTGTAATATTTCTTTGTTTGTTTTCTTCCCCTGCCATGATTTTTGTCTAAATAACTACATTTAGAACATTTCAATTTTGCCCTGACATTCTTCATATATTGTCCATGTTTTTGAGCCTCATAATATTGAATAGTATGCATAACTCTTAATTGATAAATTTTAATTTTTAGACTGAGTTAAGTTACTAGTTTATGTTAGTTTCAACATGCTGTTTGTGATATATGTACTTTTATATACAATACTGTTTAGATTTATCTTTGAGACCTTATCAGCTTGATGGTGTGAACTGGCTTCTTTCTTGCTATGACAGCAACCATGGCTGCATTCTTAGTGATGAAATGGGACTAGGCAAAACATGCCAGGTAATTGTCATGTTGACACTTGTATTTCATATGTTGAATCACACAAAATTGCTTGGCTACCTAATCCATTATGTGGAAGATTTGAATCAAAAGCTGACTGGGTGGATGTTTTCTACAGATTGCATTCTTCTGGTCTCCAGAGGAGCAGCCTGTGATGAATGGAAGGCCCAATATACGGAAGTGAGGAAAAGCAACCATGTGCAGGACATGATTATTCCATGGATAAGCCCAGTACTAGAGCACTGAGTGCCAGCTCTGAAATGATAGAATGCTCCTGCCTTCCCTCGAGGTTCGACTGGGATGCGTTTGGCTGTTGTAAACGGGCTAGCTGGAGCTCCTCCTGTAGATGGTAGGATGAAGATGACACCACAACATTGATGGGCATGGAATATCCTATGAAATACTCATGAAGGTTAACTCAGTCAACAAATGCCCAAAGAATTCTGATATATCTGCTGAAAGGCACAAATATCACAGCTCTGCTTAAACAAGCACAATGCAATTACATCCAAAATGAACATTCCGGATGAGTGACAAAGAAGAAGAAAAAAGAATCACACACAAATTGCTGTTTAGTGTTCAGGTTTGGCCATGCTTGTATATATGTTATCTGGAATTGTTGGTCAGTTATAATTTTATTTTTGGTAATCTTTTATTATCATCATCATCATCATCATCATCATCTTCCACTTCTGCCGTCAAGCGTCGTGGGGAGGAATAATTTGCGTTCCAGTGCCCGGTGGATGGCACTGGATAGTGTCATTCCGTGTGGTTGTACAATGTCTCTGATGTCATCAATCCATTTTCTTCTTGTACGTCCTCGTGGTCTCGTCGCAGATGATCTTTGATGTAAGGCCAGTGATGGTAGTTGCTGATGTTGCATTCTAACGACATGGCCAAACCACTTGATCTTCTATCTTTCAATAAATGTGGCACAAGATGTTGATCCCACAGTCTGTCTGATAGTAGCATTTCTTACTCGGTCTCGGATTGTTAAGTTGGCAGCTCTCCTCAGGCATCTCATTTCACAGGTGTTGATTTTGCGTCTTTTTATACATAGTAAATATTTGATTTGACAAGCAAATAGATGTGACAGGGTGTCTGCTAACACTGAAAGTCTGCTAATTCTTTTTGTCACAAGCAATGCACCATGTACATCATATATGCCTGTTATCTCCCAGTGGAACTTGGGTTCTCGACCAGCTCATGCCAAGCTCTCCTCTGTGGTCTTGTTCATGCTTGGTTAGATTTTGCAGCTAATGTTTTCTACAGGATGAAGTAGCCAGTATCATGCCAAACCTCCTTTGTTGCCTCTCATGACATGCATGGTAGGTTACAGTATTACTATTCTTTGCTTCCCTTATGGGTTCTTGTAACACAGGTAATTTTTGAACTTCAAGGATTGCACATTATTTTACTAGATATTTACAATTCACTATAATTAAATGTTGGAAAACAAACTAGGGAGAGCTTTGAGGCAGCAGAGATGTGGTTTCAAAGATGAATGTTTTGAATATCTTGGATAGCCAGAATAACTAGAGTGACGTAACTTCCTTGGAGCAAGATGGTGGGAAATTTTTTCGTCCCTTAGAATGGAACGTGTTTTTGCCTAAATGTTTGTAGTTTAAGTGCGTTTTTCGAGGTGGAGTAGAGTTTGGACCGTGCAACAGAGTTTGTGCACGCGCGCCCGGACTCCCTTCAGCATATCATCGGCGCCCGGTGGCGATACTAAAGCCAAACACGGCGACTAGATGACGACCGACAAGGACACAGCATGGTAAAAGGACAGGCACACGCAGACCGCGGTTAAAATGTGATAGATTGGGCATCGGACACGTTCGAGTACTGTACTGGAACTATGCATCATTTAGTCAACGCCAACTCATTCTTGAAAGACTATACGGAAACGATATTGTGGTCTTACAAGAAACACAGCTCAGCGATGGAACAGTCAGTGTCGCAGGGTTTTAGGGCTTCGTTAACAGGCGGCACCTTGGACAGGCCATTCTGGTCCGCGACAACATACTGGTGTCTGAGATCGATATGTACGCCTGGAACTGTGATGCCCTGCAAGTGCAGGCATTAAGAATAATCACGCCAGTGCAGCTTGTAATCATGAACGTTCATGCGCTTAATGGGAAAGTCGACGTTCGACAATGGCAGAGTTTGTTCGATATGGATGAAAGACATATCATCTACTGTTGGGACTTCAATGCCAGAGGCAGTCAATGGGGGAATAGCATCACCAATAGACAGGGAGAAGATCTGGAGGACACCCTGGCATCTGCTGCCCTAGTCTGTCTGAATGATGGGAAGGTCACTAGAATGGTCACTTGACCAGGTGATTCTGACAGTGTCATTGACTTGGCCCTAGTGTCGCCGACCATCACACAAAGGTGCCGGTGGGGCACACTGGGATACCACGACAGTGACTACTACCCTTGTGTCATCCTGATCGAGAAAGACAGGGCCAGGAGTCAAGGAAACAAGACAAATGCCTTCCTGTATGACAACACTGGTCAAGACGCCATAAGTAAGATCAGAAGAAGAAAACCAACTTCCTCCCGCAGGAGACAAGAAAGATGGTTGCAGCCACCATGGTGGAATGGAGAGGTCGAGAAGGCATGGCTGGGAAAGAGGCAGGCTGTCAAAGACTGGCAAAAGGCCAGAAAGGCTAACATACCACAGGGTGAGTTGGCGAACCTGAAGACTTGAGGTCATTAAGACGATGAGTTTATTCAAATCCTGCGCCAAGCAGGCCAAGGCCGAGAAATGGGACGAGTTCTGCATGAAGGTGTGCTCTTGAGCGATCTCTTACAATATTCTGGCGCCTCCGTAAGAGCATGAACGGTGTTGCACAACGTAGAGGTATTCCAGACTTTCAAGGCACAGACCTCACATGGAAAAAGTCGGATGCGGATAAAGGTAAGACCCTTCTTGCACGCTACATAGAGCAGACTGACCAGAAAGACAAGCCCGCCAGACAGAGGACCACAACAACACTCTCTCATTTGTGCTAGGGGGTAGGTACAGACGAAGAATGCATAATCATAGCTGAAACAATATGTGCGATGCTCAAGAAATCGCCTAACACCACCCCTGGCCCAGACGGCATCCGATATGGTGACATACTGGTGATGTCAGATGATGACATGGAAGAATTGGCCAGAGAATTCAACACCAGTATTCAGAGGGGTCAGATCAAAGAGGAATGGCTACACAGCTACTTGCTGTTACTGCCAAAACCTAACAAAGACCATTCCAAGATAAGTGGCTACAGAATCGTTGCGTTGCAGAACACTACTGGCAAGCTACTGAAGAAAATTGTAGCACACAGACTTGCTTGTGACTTGCAACAACTTGGCTGCTTCCCGCCCGCACTTGGAGGATACAGACTTAACAAAGAGTCATGGCTGAATGTGGCAGTCTTTGCTCAAGATGTTTACGAAGGATTTCAAGTCAGAGAAGAGACATGTGCGGCCGCCATAGACTTAGAGGATGCATACAATAGAATATCCTTTGAGCACTTGATGCAGACCCTCCTCAGACTGAAAGTGCACCCTCACCTTGTACGATGGATAGCTGCAGTTCTGTTCCAAAGGAAGGTGGTGCTAAGATGCAGGAGTTGGTCTTCTGAGCCGATAACGAAATGTCCAGGATTGCCACAGGGTTCACCACTGTCACCAGTACTATTCAATGTGTATACGGTGCCGATCACTGAACAACAGTTGGACGGGAGGGGTAGAACTCTGTCATTTGCTGACGACATTCTCGTGTGTCAACAGGGTCGAGATAGACAGGCGGTTGCCAATGATATGCAGGGCGAACTAGATCGAATTTCCTCATGGTGTACTGATGCCAATGCCCTTGTCAACCCTGCAAAGGCATTGGTTACATGGTTCTCCCTAAACAACCATATTGTGAAAACAGACCTGCCGGCAGTGAGAATGGATGGGAGCATTTTGAGTAGAACCCAGTCGATGACATATCTTGGTGTGAGGTTTGATCGTAGCCTGTCTTTCAGAGATCATGTCGATTATGTCATAACAAAAGCTCGAAAAGGTTTGTCAGCAATGAGAGTCATAGCGACTGCCAATATTGAGCTAAGACTGCTAACACTTCTGTTCCAAGGACTGGTGCTTTCACCCATCGAGTATGCCCTGGCCATCCTCACTGTCAGCCCTACACAGATTGGAAGACTTGAAAAGGTACAAAATGCAGCCATGCGCATCATTTTGGGCTGCACGAGAGACACCAGCTGTGTAGCAATGAGATATCTCCTTGACTTCCTGACAATGAACCACAGGATCAAGATCTGGATAGCTCGTGCATACTTAAAAATAAGTGCAGATGAGCAGCACCCTCTGCATGAAGCTATATTCAGAGAAAAGGGTGACAGGCTAAAGAGGGGCAAATCATGGATGGGTCGGGCGGAAGATGTCGTCAGACAGGTCTGCAGTCTTACCAGTATCAACCCCTGCAAGGAATGGGTGCTGATGCCTCCAGCTTTTAAGTGCTCCTTCTCCTGCATTATCACACTTGACAGACGGTGCAAAGAGCAGAACCCTGCCTCTGTCAATGCAGAGGTCAACGCGCTCATCTATGAACACTCAGACAACCGCGAAGTGCTCATCTATACAGATGAATCTATTGTAAAGCAGCAGAGAAGTGCGTGGACATTTACAGCCCGTTCAGTGGTCTGAACCGTTCAAGAATCCAGTTGTGCCCACTCCATGACCACGAGCAGCAGTACAATGGAAGTTAGTTAGTTAGTTAGTTAGTTAGTCGACAGATCATCCTCATTGCACATCGAACCATTCAGTCCATAAGTGCTCGGATCCCCTCCTCAGCAAATCCTGCAATGTGTAGCGGCTAACGACGCCAGTTCTGTGTTGGTTTATCAATCTTTTTTGGCTTCCTGCGTAGTGTTCTTGTTTGGCCACCCCTCTTTTAATTTGCTGCTCTCGCAGTCTGGCCATTGTTGTAGATTCACAGTCATCACTTGGTTCTCGCAAAAGTCTTACTTCTCGTAGAGCATTCAGAATGTCGGCCTGGTCCATGGCGGTGTTCAGAGCGATGCGATGGAAGTGATGGCAGTAACTCAGGCTTTCATATGGCTGGAATCACAGCATTATACCAACGTGTGTGTAGTAAGCGATTCAATGAACATGATTCGGAAGTTCGAAGCTGGATCTGTATGTAGACAGTGGACTAAGTCGCTGTGGAAGTCTGTTGTCTGTAAAGTCACTTCAACTTCGTCCCGGGACATGCGGGAGTCTAGGGAAATGAACGAGCTGATAAACTAGCTGGCTCTGCACCCCCTGCAGATGGCCAACCCATGGATCGTGCCGATGTTATTAACACCCTTAAAGATATGTCAAAAACAGAGGACTTTGACGTCTGTGAATCAACATCGCTGTCCAGGATGAAAGACTTGGGAATAAGAATTGGCACGGCCAGACACGAGAGGTACATCAGGAAAACGAGATGCCTCGTCAACCAGCACAGAACTGGCACTATTAGCCACCGAACGCTGATGCATATGCTGGGGGAAGGATCTGAGCACCTATGGACCTGTCTGGAGTGCAATGAAGATACCCCAACTGATAACTGATAACTGATAACTAGCAAGTGCCTGGAAGAGGCTAAAAAAGTACAACATTATACACAACCAGAAAGTAAAACATTATTGGCAAATATAAGAAAGAGACAAACTGTGTTCATGGAGAACATCATGATGACTGGAAAGACCAGTGGTATATGGGGCAGAGGCATACAGAGAGATGATGCTGGATGGTCTACAGTGATGGCATGGAGGAATGTCATCAATAGAATTGATCCAGGACTCCAGGGACTGACATCCTAGGAGAGACACGACCATGGTGATTTGGATAATCCTGTGTCTTTGCTAATCAGGTCTTGAATACCGGCTCTGTGGCGAAGAGATTACTGACACAACTCATAATCCCATAAACCGCATTTGAAAAGCAGCTGCAGACAATTTGGAAGCAGACCATCTTGTGTTGGTTTCCATACAATGATATTAGTGCCGGTCATTCAGAAACTACTGCCCAGGAATCACAAACAGCCAAAAAATGCTTTAGTTGACTGCTACGTCCTGTAAAGGATATGCAACTAACTTAACTAACTTAATCAGATATGACTGAGTTACTGTATGACAGCTGTTTTGGCGGTGCTCACTAAAGCCGACATTTCACATAGTCCCAACGGCTGAGGATTTCAACAATGGGAGGATACAAGCCTTATCCTCAGGTGAGGAAATGCAACCTAACGACTAAATGTAATGGCAGTGCAGACCAGGACATAAGCCTTGGTCGGCAACTGGTCTAAGATAGAAGCTCCAACAGGTGGACAGTTAGAGCATTAATTTGTTGCTTCTGTAGCTTGTCTTGTTCCAGATGTATTGGTGTTACCTTTCCTTTGGAGGAAACTTGACAGGTCGAGAGAGGGATCAAACTGCATGGGAAACACATGGTCTCTGCAATTCAGCACTAGCTTTGTGCTATAGGGAGGTTATTATGCCTTTTTTATAAAGCACAATGTAAACAAACTATCATCTTTCAAGACGGCAAGGTACCAGTAATAGTATATTAATTACATTTTATATTATGCGTGACGCTTCGGCTCCTTGGCAAAGGATTCATGGACGCAGTTCAGAATTCCGTATACCCGCGTTCGAAACACAGCTGTGGGCGATTTGGCAGCAGACCGCCTTGCGTTGGGTTTTTTTAAAAACAAAATGGTATGGGTTCCGCTCGTTCAGAAAGCAATGCCAGACTACTGAATGCAAAAAATGCTGGTGTCCTGTAAAGGATATGCAACTAACTTTTAAGACTGTAGCAAACAGGAATGTTTATACATGATGAATTCAACACTATTGTACATATTACCAGATCATAGCAATGTTAACAGTCATCAAGGGCAAGAATCTTACAGACAAGCCACACATGGTTGTCTGTCCTCGCTCAGTTCTGGAAAACTGGGAAGTGGAGTTCCACAGGTAATTGCATTATCTTGCCGCTTTTGTTCCTGAATTAGTGAATCTCAAAATAATTTCTCTGGGTCACACTTTTTAAACACAAATTCGCTTGTGCCACATCATATTTTTATTGGTAAGAAATCTGTATATAAAAAAGTAAAAAAAAAAAAAAATCAACACACGGCGGTGCATTATTTATAATAGAACACTTTGTTTCCCCCAGGAAGGATAATCCGGTCAGCAAATGCCCGCAGAAGTCGGATGTGTCGGCCTAACGGCGCAAGAATGCAGCTCTGCTGTAACCAGGCACAACGCAATCACGTCCAAAAAAAACTCCGGATGAACGCAGAAGCAGAAGAAGAAGAAGAACACTTTGTTTTGAGTGGTTTAGAGATATGGCATCCTTTCTGCCATTAAACAGTTCTGGGTTTAATTCCATTTGAAGGCACTTTTCTTAGCACACATTTCTCAGAAGATATGATAGTGTTTTATTCACACAGAGTTTAAATGCCATTGAAGATACTTTTCTCAGTACCAGTTTCATTGCTTAGTTGCTGGGTTAGCATGAGAGTGAAGCAAGCTAAGGGAGTTTACCCAGACAGAAAATCCCCACTGCCTGGGGGTTAACTCGAGAGTCATAAAAAGCTCATTTACTGCCAATATAGTCCCTTGCGGTGTGTGGCAGAGGGGGGGGGGTCCTTTGAGCCTGAGGAATTAAGGCCGCCTGGCTAGTATAGTCGCTGCGAACTGTGCAGGTTAGGATTTTCTTTTTTCCCCCAACAGAAAAAAATCCCACACCTTACCGAGGATTCAAACCCAGGTTTCCTGAAGGAGAATCTGGCGTTCTAGCCACTTTGCCAGCCCCTCCTGTAACTTGAGAGTGTTTCAAGCTAATAGAATAAACTGTGATAGAAAATCCTCAACAATGTAGAGGGTTATCATGAGAGTGGAGCAAGCTAATAGAGTAAACTGTGACAGAAAATCCTCAACAATGTAGGGGGTTATCATGAGAGTGGAGCAAGCTAATAGAGTAAACTGTGACAGAAAATCCTCAACAATGTAGGGGGTTATCATGAAAGTGGAGCAAGCTAATAGAATAAACTGTGACAGAAAATCCTCAACAATGTAGGGGGTTATCATGAGAGTGGCGCAAGCTAATAGAGTAAACTGTGACAGAATATCTTCAACAATGTAGGGGGGTTATCATGAGAGTGGAGCAAGCTAATAGAGTTAACTGTGACAGAATATCTTCAACAATGTAGGGGGTTATCATGAGAGTGGAGCAAGCTAATAGAGCAAACTGTGACAGGAAATCCTCAACAATGTAAAGGGTTATTGTCAAAGACTCGACCGCATCCCCTCCGCCAGGAAGGCCGTCAATCTTGAAGAGGCCCGGAGGTATACGGTGCCCGAGGGAAGGGCAGGGGGATGAGGTATGGGAGTTTATCCATTCCCTAGAGACACGCAGGCGTTTGTTTAGAGAGTTAGCACTCTAATCCGATAGATACGCCCTGGTAGCCACGGAGAAGTGAGTATCCACTCAACATCAGTCTGCGTCAGCGTGCCATGTGAGGCAACACGCACCAAAGGGCAAGGTCGAACGCGTGGTGTGTGACCCCGGAAGGAGAAAAAAGTCAGACGGGGGGCTGCCCTTTTTAGTGGCACATCGTAGAGAATAGATATTGTTTTCGTATAGCCAGTAGATAGAAATTAGAATAGGGTTTTGGAAAATAGTGATAGAGAATATTTTCTTTATTTTTTGGTTTTCTGCACTGTTACCGGTGTAGCGAGCCCAAAGGCAATAAAGTACCCTTTTTTTTCCTCGCACACGATTGCAATGTTTTCTTGTATTGGGGTGGGAGAAGTATCCATGATGCTGTCAGATGAGTGTTGACAGGCATAGGATAAATTTGGTGTCAGAAGTGGGCTTGGACGAAAGAGCCAAACAAATCCACTCAGCCAGGCTTAAAATAGGACTAATTTTTTCTGACGGTAAACTGTGCAGACGAGAGCAAATTTTCGAGCTAGAAATGTGCTATCGTGACGAAATAGATTGTTTAATTGTGCTTTGAAATGTTTTTTTAGTGAAATAAAGTTTCTTCAAAGCTGTAAGTAGTAATATTTTTATTTTCTCTCTTTTTTATTATTTTA
>JACEFZ010020695.1:0-11353 GCA_014155875.1 Cepaea nemoralis | reverse complement strand
TCTTTCAGCTGGTTGTTGATTCCTTGCAAATTACGAGCACGGGTCACATACCCCATAAGTTATCGACGCGAAGAGAACCGCTACCGGATCTCGAGCACGTCACGTTAATCACGAGAGTATACGGGATTACGGAGAAAGTCGAGTAACCCCTAGACCAGAGAGACCGGCCTTAGTCACCTACCTTAGGAATTTAGGGACACCTGCCTAAGGTATTTATAATGGCGATGATAACAATTACTTTTGTGGGCCATGTATTATTGATTATTTTCCGTGCCTTTCAATTTATATTGTTCTGCTGTTGTCTAAAATTAGCTGCATAAGTGATGTATGAATGAAATAAAGTATGCGAGGAAAGATAAAGAAAGACAGAATGTCAAAGTGGCCTGCGTGTCCAATTCTAAATCCTTAGAAAATAAAGTTTGGTCGTTCGGTTTTCGTTCTTGATATCAAACTCTTCTGAAGTTGCACCACCAAACTTGATTATATCCTTTATGCCTCCTGTGTGGAACGATTCCACAAGGACAGAAGAGTTTGTGGGAAGCCGATCCTCTTTAGTGCCTTGAACAGACCCTCATGAGTGACCAACCCAATTGCCTTTGTGAGATCGGTGAAGATAATAAACAAACAAAGGTTGATTCTGTTCACGGCATTTTTCTTGCATTTGTCGCAATGAGAATATCATATCAATGGTAGACCGGTTCTGTCGGAAGCCGCACTGTGTTTCGGGGTAGACTTGATCTCCTAGAACTTGAATTCTGCGCAGAATAATTCTGGCAAATATTTTCCCAACGCTACACAAAATTGGGATACACATACAATTGTTACAGTCGCTCTGATATCCCTTGTTCTTGTCCTTCTCCCCAGCATAGCTCTATTAGCTGGTGAATATGTAGAGTGATGGCATCATCCACTAATTTGGTCTCGCTTGAGAATATGTAGCTCCATGTAGTGATCTACCCATCTGTTAATCTGATGTTTCTTATCAGTGAAGATTTTTCTAGTTAATTTTTTTTTTTAGTGGCGCACTTTTTTCATTATTGTACTACAGGCCCTCTTTATCTCTTACTACATGCTTCTAATGATTCCATCCATGATCGCTTGCATTTTGAATGTACTCGGATAACGTAATCCAATAGTTATTTGCACAATGCCTGCCAGCCTTTTGAACATCCTTACTAGCTTGCTTCACTCACTGAGTGTTTCACGTTGTTCTTTCCTTGCGTCTTAAGGGAGCTATCTTCTTTTTATCAGTTAAGGGCTGCATTATCTGGCTGCTTGCTGAAAACCAGTCCTGACTCATACGATCCACAGTGCCATAAATCTCTACGGCTGTTTTATAAAGAGTTCCTTTAGTATACCTAACTTTTCACTTGCTGTAAATTTGTTTGTGTATCAACGAAAGCGACTTGAAGTTGCTGTTGAAACACAAAGCACTTATCGGGATCTTGGGTGGTAATGTTGTCGGTTTACTTCCTGCCCTCAACCTTTCCAAAATAAGATGTCCTAGTTTTCCCTAATTGACTATTCTTCATCGAGGCGAGTCTCAAGCAGGCCAGCAATATCAATGTTAAGACGATTGAGTTCGGCATCAATGACAGCCGTTTTTCTAACATCGTCAATATTTGTCAGATCATTAGAAAATCCCGGACACATGGTTCTCATGTTCCAGGCTGCAAGCCACAGCTTGATGTTTCCATTTTTCATTTTAGTGCTTGGTGCATTGGTTTTACAGACTGCGATTCATATTTTGTCCTACCCCCAATCACTCATTGAAGCAATCAGGATGTGGCGGATCTACACCCAGCTGGCCGGGGGCTGTCCAGCTTGAGGCGGTTAGTAGCTGATCAGTGACACGTGTAGGTGTCTTCAACCGACAGAAAAAATCCGTGGCGTCCCTGCCTACGCCAATCGACAAACACTTATAACCTGTAACTGCTACCTGTCACTTTGATTCTGAAACCGGAAAAGACCAGGAATGGAGTTACACCTCTACATAGCACAAAGCTGAATTGTAGAGATTATGTGTTGTCCATACAGCATGATTCCTCTCTCGGTCTGCCTAGTTCACTCCAGAAGAAAGATAACAGCAATACACCTGGAACAAGACATGCTGCAGAAGCTGCTGGATAAAATAAGCAATGCTGTAGCTGTCCGCCTATCGGAGCTTCGATCCTAGACCAGTTGCAACCAAGGCTTAGGGCCTGGTCTGCCCAGTCGTGACATTTAGTCTGTAGGTTGCATTTCCTCGCACCAGTATGAGGCTTACACCATCCCATTTGCGCTTCTCCGCCCGTGCACAGTGCGGGGTTTCGTGTTTGGTAAGCGCCTCACAACATTCGGCGCTAACAGAAATCCGGTTGTACCGTCTACTTTTTGTTGTTGTTCGTTATTCTTTACAGGACATCGCTGTCAACATCAGCATTTTTCAGCTGATTGTTGATTTCTTAGCAAGATTACGCTCAATAATTTGCATTGCTTTCTGAACGACCGGCTCACATACCACGTAAGTTACCGACGCGGGTAGAACCGCCACCGATTTTCGCGCACGTCACGTTATTAACGAGAGTATACGGGATTACGAAAAAACTCGCTAACGCCAAGGCCAGGGAGACCGACACCGTCTACTATCATACTGTTAATAACCAGCGTTGCATGAATTAGGAACGTTCTTCAACAGGATACGGAACTGGTATACGTTGGTAACACAAATGTAGCAGAGGGTGTATATTAGGTGGGCAAAGCTACAGCACGCTTGAGCATCAGGATGGAATGGGAAGAAAGATGCTCAAGTCGTGACGTAGTTTGTTGTTAGGAACCAGTCAACATCTGGGCCTGGAACTGAGAAGACGCCATGTTGTATGAAGGTTGTAGAAGTTGTCATCAAGATGAAATAAATCTCTATTTATACTCAAACAAAGAACTCGTTAGTCCTATTTACCTGTGCGCTGTTACAAAGGACTGAATTGGTGCCCACGACACAGGATACGAACTTGGAATGTCGCAGAATCACAATATGCTGTCCAGGTCGAACATCGAACTAAAATCAAAGTTTTGAAGATCTCGTTCTGCTTGCATCAAATACCCAGAGACAGAATTACGGCACGGTTCTATACTTATGTTGAACGAGAAAGCGAAGTGGATAAATGGCCACTACGTTATTTGTGAGAATTACAGCAGCCAAAAGCCCGGCTAGGGGTGGTTGTCTGTAATTATTTTTCAGAATCCTCGCTATAAGGACCTCTTGTCAGGAAGCCTTACTGGTGGTGAAGTCCAGTCCGCTCTCAAATCGTTTTCGAGCTTGACTGGTGTGTGAGAGCCGCTATCGCTGTCAAGTCCTTGCCGGGCACTGTGGCATTGTTGTTCGAGCGGTTTGCTAACGGGATTGATTTCGGCGAACGACATGGAGATACCTACTTCTGATCGTACCTCCCACTGTTGCAGGGACTTTAAAGACTTCTGCATTCCGCCATACATAGTAAGTAGACTGAATCGTTGCCACACAGCCTGCTCGTTACCATAGCCGTTGCCTGAACTTTTATCATTTTCAAGAGGCTTGGTATAGCCGTCGCTTTACACTGTTCACTTCAAGAGGCTTGTTATAGCCGCCGCTTTACATTTTTTACCTGCATTGACGGTTGTTTCAACGGGCTACCAGGGCCGCTGCCATAAAATGTTGTTTCAGGGAACTGACCAAAGCTGCTCTCTGATCGCAGTCTGATCGTGGTGAGGCCTACTGTCGAGAAAAGCTACTCTCTGATCGATGTCTAATCGTGTGAAGTCGGGAGGTGCTGTTCTTTGAACGCAGTCAATTGTTCCAGGCCTTGTCAGAAACCGCAGTCCTTGAGCGTCACTATGCTGGAAACCAAGATGCCTGCCTGCCTTGAGGTTGCTGTATTATCGGGGCTGTTAACTTAACCGTTGCTGTGAGGTCGTCGTATCGCTGGATTTTCTTTCTCCATCATGCCTCTCTGCCCAGTGTGTGATATGGAATAACACTGATTTGGGAACGTTTTTGCTCGAGCATCCTGAGAGATCCTGGAAGTCATTGCCTGTCCGTTTGAAGTTTGTAGAGGGGTAATATAAATAACTTTTTCTATTAGATAGACAATTATTGAGTTTCAAGAGGAAGTTTACGTCCTTTGGTTAAATTAAGAGTGTATATTAATAATTATTGAATGTGAAATTGCTCATATAAGTTGTGTATAGTAAATTATTTCAGCTGAGCTCAGGACGAGTTTTTTTTTTCCAGGTACCAAGAAATATACAGAAGAAGAAGTAGGCATATTGTTTTAAGCTAGATATAAATTACAAAGAAGAAGAAGTTAATATGAATTACCTACATGTAGAATTACAACGTATCAGTACATGGTTAGGAGAGCTAAAAGTGGCAGTTAATGAAGTAGAAAATTTTGTAGAAACGTTGAAGAACGGAACGACTAGACAAGACCCTTATAGATTTATGGTAGACTGTAATGGAGTAGGAAAGAATAACAGGAGACAGCCATTGCTTAATAAAGACAGAAGACAATATGGTTATGACGAATCAAGATCTGAGTACTTTAACAACAGCTTAACAACAGATAGTGAAGAGGACATAATTAAAGAAAGACGTACTGATGTATTAAGAGACGATGAAATATTTGACTTGGATGCGCTTTATGGCTGTTAAAATTCTATGGGCGAGGAAGGACATATGGAATTGTTTTGGATTATGAGAGGAATTGCGGTTTGAGCAAATACACATGGGCTGTCTAAAATAGACAGATGAATTTTTTTGGTGTAGCATCACATGGTACAGGGTAGACAATAGTGTTGTTGAGGATAGAGAGTTACGGCAAATGATATTCTACGTGGATACGTAATACAGGATATCTGGTGTTTGATTGAGGTGTAGAGAGAGTAAATAAGGTAAAAATAGTCCGTTGTCCGGAATGGATAGATACAGAGAGTTAATCACGTTGAGTGATGTATAACTGGTGTGATTAAAGTAGAGTAGATTCAACACAGAATTAGTAGAGAGAGAGAGATAAAATAAGTATGAATGTTCGTACTAGAAATGGTTCGACTCAAAGCTATGACGTGATGTCTGAGATAGTTTCGCTTGGTGGTTTGAGAAGTAAGTATAGTATTCTTGACAGGTGAACCGAGAGTGTCTGATGAGGAGATATAGATTTAGGAGAAATTGAGTATCAGGTGTAAAATAGCCAGTTGAACGCGAGAATATTAAGAGTAAAAGACTGTAGAAGTTGATGCTTGAAGAATACGAGTTACGTCATGCTTGTGGAGAAAGAAGAGCTGATTAAATCTGAGAGAAGTTGTTGTGTGGAGAAGTATAGAATGATAGTTGCGAGGTTAGTGGCTCAGCGGAATGAGGTTTGTTTTGAGAGATCGTTGATAGTGCTGGTTAGTGTGTAAAAGAGATATAGTTTGCGAGAGATAATATATGTACGAGGCGTTTAGTCCGTGCGTGAGTATAAGTGTAGACAAACAGGTGTTCGTCGCGATGAGTGAAGTAGGAGTGAGGTTTGGAGACGTCGTCTAAGTGAAGTACATAGATAAAATATAATAGTTGCGCGGTTGATATATCTTGTGTCAATGTGTGTGGAGGAGATCGATACGATTAGATTGTGGTGAGTGATTGCTGGAATGTTGAATTGGCGTCTAAATTGTTTCTTTTTAAAGTAGTGGTATGGACACGTTAGGGTGTCGCGATGCGAGAGTAGTCGTGAGATGAGAGCGAGGTTGTATATCACTATCTGAGCAAACATAAAATACGAATATCGTGTGAATATGCGTTGAGAAAATGTGAAGCATGGAGTAACTTAGTGTGCGGAAGTTGAGAGGTAGAGAAAACATGATTGGAGATTGGTGATGTCTTTTGGTTGGAATATATGACGTTGGACAGAGTTAATAAGAATTGTATGACGGAAAGAGAGTTAACATTCTGAATGACGTTTCATAAAACATGTTTAGTATTGTTGATAGGGACATGTCGAAGCATGAATGATTAATACTGAGAAATGAGAAAAGTGAGGTCTGTTGTTAGTAATATGTGGTGTTGGTTGCTGTTCTGAAAGAATTCCGATAAATAGGAAGAGGAATAAAAGATACTGAGGTAAACAAGATTAGATAAATGAATGTTGGAGAACGTGTTCCGATAAGTGTGACTGGTTTAACTATCATCGCGGTGCAAGAACGCTAGGAGAGACTTGAGGATAGCTTAGAGTAGTCGTGGTGAGATGTTGGAAAGTAATGATACGTTAGTGAATTGAGTCGGGTAGACGAGAAACTTAAAAGTTGAATTAGGTATTGGTACAGTAAGTAGATGTATTGGTGAGAGGTCTATAGTAAATAGACAAAGTTTTGTTGGACGTGGAGGGTGGAGATAACGTAGATAACGGTAATAATAATTAAGTAGTTGTAGTAATACTTGGAACAAATCCAAGGGAAACAATTAGTGTGTCGAGGTACGGTTTCTTTTAGTAGAGAGATGAGTTGTAGTATGCTGGGATAGCCGCCACAATAGTAGTAAGTAAAGTGATTTGAGCTGCAGTTTACAGCGGTTGGTTAGGCTGATATTCCAGATATTGTGATGTGTCAAGAGTTAGTCTGGTAAAAGATAGAATATTGTGAGGGGAGAGAATCAATGATTGACTTCTAGAAAAAGTACGGTCATTTATTAATTAGTGACTTTTATTGAGAGAACAGATATTGTTCTAAATTATGAGAATAGTCTGTAGGTAACAGATATAGATATATGTATATACGTATTTTGGCATTAATGCTTGGCATTGAGTTGTTTTGTTTTATAACAAAATAGGCATGACTTGGGTGAATAGATATATGTTACATTGGTTCGTATAGGAGGCCAATGTTGCTTGGTCACTTTAAGTAGTTAATTCTATGTGAATTATGTTTTTGAAAACCTTCTCTTTAGCGAGAAGACAGTTGTTTTTTATTGAAATTGAGCTTTTAATGCCTCATATATAATATGTTTTTGTGCTTGATTTGGTCCTGTAAAATGATTATCACTATGTGATTTTAGAATAGGATAATTGTGTTCTTAGACTTTTGCGTACAAACTATTGGTCCGTAAAAAAGACCAATAGTATTAGGTAAAAATAGATTAGGATGTATGTTGTATTATTTTAATATATGTTTTTCTTTAAATGAGTTCATACCTTTAATTGATATGAGGGGAAACATAAATGATGTATAAAAAATTTGGGGGGGGGGGGGGGGGTATGATGTCCTGTTGTGATTTTATTTCGCTTCACTTATAATTTAAGTGAATTGTCTTGTATGTTTATATATACATGTTGGAAATTAGTTAAGTTAAGTTTAATTTACATGGGTTTGTTTAGAATAAAGACAATATATGGGGCTTTATTTAAGACCCTTCGTTCAGAAAAGAGTTAATAAAACTACTGAGAGCTAATAGAGAGACACATTCTCTTTGTGAAGAATAAGTTCATGGGTATTGTGTTGCTGTGATAATCAGCGTAGAGAGGTTGATATGGCTATGAAGTGTTGGAAACATACGACGGGGTTACTACACAAGTAAAATGGTTATGGGGAATTTAAGTGAGCATTGATTGGAAATATATGGATTGGAAGCCATATGGGGGAAGAAAAGATTAATGAATATAGCAGTGGGGTAAATGAGGGGAAAGTTTAGAACATAGTTTCCATGGGGTCAGAAGAGCCGTGGTGTACTTTCATAAGAGACACGAGATTGCTGGCTTATAGAAGAAGAAGTGGGTAACGTGCTACGCCAGGCAATTAGCAAAACATGAATTGAATCCATGTTTAACTCCGAAGAATGGTTAGATAGCAGTACAATAGTAAAGGGTTGTAAGTGTGAGAAATGAACATTGTGGAGATATAATGACATGGGGTTTTTGAGGGTCCGTGATATATGGACTGAGATAGAATAACGTAGATTGCAAGCAGTCACAGGCATAAGTGTAGGGGCAGTATATGGTTGCTGTTGATAACGGCATAAATTGACAAGTAGAGGTTTTAGTAGATATGCCCATAACAAATGGACATTAAGAGAGAATTTTGAGGGAGGTATATTATATGAGGTGATGTGTATAATATTGGGACAGGTCTTGAGGGATAATGGACCTTTTTAATTGTGTCCTCGGGATGTGTTTTGTGGTTGACATTACAAGGCGAGGTTGAGGTAAGGTTCAGAGCTATAAAATTAGTAGTGTTTGTAATATATAGACACTTGGGAGTAAATAATATTTTTGATGGTTGGTATTGGATGCTGTAGATAGCAGCGTAAAATGTTACCATAATAAGTGGTACTGTAGGAGATATAATTATTTTAGACTTTATTACATAAAGTCTCAAATGACATAGGGGGGTAAAGGAGTGTGTGATTTAGCTGAGTGTGGTTTTTTTTTTTTTTGAAAGAGTTCTACTTCTTTGAATCTCCGGTGCGCACCGATTCTTTGTCTTTCTATCATGTGCGAGTGTTCTCAGGTTGAGTGAAAGTAGAGAATTAGTGATGACAATGGGGAGTTGGTATGAGAAGAGTACAGTGTTTGAAATTTTAAGCGGATTGCTTATGAAGGGAAGAAGGGGTGTTCATTTCAAAAAGGTAACCATATGTATTATGATGTATTGTATAAAGTTGAGATATGTAAATAATATGTGTTATGTTTGAAGAGTTCATAGTCGTTTACTATGTGGCAGGGGAAAGAGTTACGAATAGATTGTTTTACTTAAAATAAAGTTGGTTTGGGGAAAATTAGAGGAGTTATGGGAGGTAAGGAAAGAGAGGGAATAGAATAGGGGGATTGGGAGTAAAGACTTTTTAAAGGGAAAAAGTCTTTCTGAAACATAGGAAGGTGTAGCAGAGGGTGTATATTAGGTGGGCAAAGCTACAGCACGCTTGAGCATCAGGATGGAATGGGAAGAAAGATGCTCAAGTCGTGACGTAGTTTGTTGTTAGGAACCAGTCAACATCTGGGCCTGGAACTGTGAAGGTTGTAGAAGTTGTCATCAAGATGAAATAAATCTCTATTTATACTCAAACAAAGAACTCGTTAGTCCTATTTACCTGTGCGCTGTTACACAAACACAATAGCTAGAACTTCTATAACTTATGAATTATTATATTACTAGATGACCGACAATAATAGCGCACACACACACACACACACACACACACACACACACCACACACACACACACACACACACACACACACACACACACACACACACACACACACACATACACACACACACACACATATATATATATATATATATATATATATATATATATATATATATATATATATATATATATATATATATATATATATTTGTTCGCATATCTTTTACAGGACATCGCTGTCAACATCAGCATCTTTCAGCTGAAGTTTGATTTCTTGGCAAGACTATGCTCAGTAGTTTGCCATTGCTTTCTGAGCGACTGGCTCACATACCCCGTAAGTTACCGACTCGGAGAGAACCGCTACCAATTCACGTTACTCACGAGTGTATACGTGATTACGTAGAAAGTCGTGAAACGCCTAGACCAGGGAGACGGCAAAAGCATATATTACCATCAGTTAATTGAGAGGTGCATATCGTGGAAATTATCCTAGTGTAAGCACACATACACCATTACTAGAGTAATTGCTTTTAAATTGCAGATCTGAACAATGATATGTCTACTGTGTTCATAACAGTATACTTGATGCAATTTTATGATGTGAAAAGTAATTTCCACCTGACACTCAAAAAGGAATAGTTAGAGTCCGGAGATGTGTATAAAAGAAGAAAATGACTAATAACACACAATTATATATCTGCCACATTTGTGTTTCACCGTATTTACACGTGTGTCAACATCAGTGATATTATATATCATTTGCAGATTGATATAAAACAAAGGAAAATTAGTAGCAATGAAGACAACATGTTGATTTTCACCAACGTCAGATATCGATAATATCATTATGGACTAATTTATTACTTACTATTATGTTGCAGACACAATGCACCTGACACAAAAACATATTTACATTCCATTCGCTGTCTTCGCAAATGCATATATTATAATGTGTTGCTGTTAGTTACAGTGGGGCATTTCCTTAATTCACGAGTTAAGTGTAGCAAAATGTCGCATGCTATTTTCATTAAACAATTTACTAATTCCTAAATGATTTTTCAGATCAACAGCAAATAGTATTAACTGCACCTTTGTTGGACTGAGATAAATATACGACGAAATAATGCCTGGAAATGTATCAAACACTGAACAACTAGAAAGGCAAAGACTATCCTTAATCAGTTACGAAACAACACGAATCCTTCATTGGTTTCTGTACGCGGTTTTGTGTCAGGCCATTGTCATTTTTGGAGTCATTAGCAATGTTATAAATATGATCTGCTTCATGAAACAAGGTTTCAGGGACCCTGTAAACGTCAGTCTCTTTGGTATGTACCAACAAAATATTAGGAAGTTAAAAAAAAATAACAAAGAGTTATGAGGTCTGTTTCCACTCCTTTTCGCCTATCATTTATATATTTAAACACCTTTAGATGTCAATATGAATAAATACAAAGCAATAAGCAGTCAGCCTGGACTTATTGACATCTCATTAGAGTTTGTCTTCAAATGGAGCGGGTGTAGGTCGTATAGCTGTCCCTGTTCTGCGTATGTTGAACAACACTACAACAAATGTTTAGCTGTCATTTTACTAGTCCCACTCCCAGGTCGGGGAGATGTGGTTGTATAGTGACTTCAGGCTTACCTGGTGGTTATAGGTTCGAATCCTCATCGGAACCGATATTTTAAATTGGTTTGGGCTTCCAAATTGACGCAGCCTAAAGTCGTTACCAACATGTTTAAGGAGGTAAAGTGCCAATGATTCTCAGCAAATTTAACTCTTGCGCCAGATGCGCAATATGCAATGAATACCTGTCACAAATTCATGGCTGGAAGATCGTGTGCTAATAAGTCTTGCACGTCCATAAGAACAAATGCCGCTTGCATATCATACCTATCTGATTAAACGACTGAAATAATGCCCCTTTACCTCCACGATAAAAAGCCGTAGACTGTATTGAGATGTGTTTGAGGCATACTCAGCATACTCTGCAGTCCTGCCCAACATACAGCTATAGACATAGGCAAATATAGTATTAGTAAAAATCTTTCAACCAAAAACTGTACCGGAATGACATGGTCGTGAAACTAATCACCCCTTTTACTGGAAATATTAACTTGAACGTACAACCTCATTTACGCATACACGAGCATCGTGGGTCAGATTTAAGCAAATTTTCTGAGCCCCAGGGTGCAAGTGGTGCGGGTTTTTTTATTT
>JACEFZ010020693.1:350000-391113 GCA_014155875.1 Cepaea nemoralis | reverse complement strand
GTACTAGCACGTGTGTGGACTACACTGGGGTTCAAAGCGAGTGAACACATATGTATACTGTACTGGTAATGGCACCATGTCGTCTTGACAGACGTCAGTTTGTTACATTGTGCTTCAGATGGAAAAAAAGACATAATAACCTTTCCATAGCACCAAGCCTGAGCTGAATTGCCGAGACCTTGTGTTGCCCATGCAGCATGATCCCTCTCTCGGCCTGCCTAGTTTACTCCAGAAGGAAGGTAACATTAATAACACAAATATATAAATCACAACTTATTCAGCGTATTACTCACTGTCTTCTGGGTATCTGCAGTGGTTTTCCAACAAGGCATGGGTGGCAATGGTTAGGTCTTCATCGTCAAAAATCCTGGCCTCTTTACAGTCGTTGAGGGCCTGACGCAGACATCTGACACTGGGCATGATCAATCTGGGGGTTCAATGGTGTCAATGTTGGTACTTTTAGTGATAAGAAGATAAACTTTTAGTACTTTTAGTGATAAGAAAATACACTTTTAGTGATACACAGATACACTTTTAGTACTTTTAATGATACAAAGATAACCCAGATACAAGTACAACCATTTTCTTAAAATTCATAATCATTATCAGCTTAAAGTGTTTGCCAACTGGCATGGACGATCAAGCTTCTGCACATCCTGTGATATATATCAGCATGTATCTGTTCATCTGTTGATATTGTCAGCGTCATAAGAAATCGTTGTCAGGAACCCTTACTTGTTAAATTCCTTTTTTATTTCTGTCCATTAATTTATCCACTTATTACAAAATGTTTCAGGTTTTGTTTTCTTAGCCAATGTCTCCTTAATAGCCTTTTATGACATGGTTGGTAGGTTACAGTGTTACTATTCTTTGCTTATCACAGGGGCCATGGTAGCCGGTTACACAATTCATAACTGCACAAAGAAGAATAATAAGAACAAGAACAAAAACAAGTAGAATAAGATTAACAAGAACAAGAAGAACAAGAAAAATTAGAACAATACGAAGAAGAAGAAGAAGAAGAAGAAGAAGAAGAAGAAGAAGAAGAAGAAGAAGAAGAAGAAGAAGAAGAAGAAGAAGAAGAAGTAGAAGAAGAAGAAGAAGAAGAAGAAGAAGAAGAAGAAGAAGAAGAAGAAGAAGGGATATTCTCTTGTTGTAACGACGAAAGAAACATCACGTGAACTCATCAGTTAGCTGAGGCTCCCCTACCCGCAAGCTTCTGTCAGATGGTTGTCCCTGATGGCAGCCCTGAACTGGTCCAGATCTAACGTACAGTTGACGATCTCTGCACACGAGGGACTGGCTGGTATCTCTAGAGGAACCATACAGTTAATTTAGTTGCATATCCTGTGCGTTATTGATGTCTTGGAGGGTTTTACGTTCAGTAATTCACCACTGCTTTCTGAACGACCGGCACCCATACTATTTTTTTAAAAACCAGCGCAAAGCAGTCTGCTGCCAAATCTTGGCACGTTTACGTTCAGTAGGGTATTTCGATTGCGGTATGCGGGATTAGGAACTGCGTCCCTAAAATCCTTCGCCGCGGAGCCGGATTACAATGAAGTGCTTATGTCAAATATAGTCAAGGTTTCGGTGTTGTGTATAATTATCTTTCTATCTGTGTATCTGTTTGGCTAAGTGTCTATTTTTCATCACTTTATCCATCTAGATATATGTCTTTCTATTCGTTTTGACTAAATGTCTATTTTTATCAATTTATCTATCTAACTAAATGTCTATCTTTCTATCTGTTTATCTCTTTGGCTTAAATGTCAATATTTTTTACATGTTTATCAATCTAGCTAAATGTCTCTCTTCCTATATGTTTATCTATCTAGCTAAATATCTCTCTTTCGAACTGTGTATCTATTTAGCTAAATATCTTTCTTTCTATCTGTGTATCTATCTAGCTAAATATCTCTCTTTCTATCAGTTTATCTTTCTAGCTAACTATCTCTCTTTCTAGCTATTTATCTATCTAGCTAATATCTCTCTTTCTATATGTATATCTATGTAGCTAAATATATCTCTTTCTATCTGAAAAACATCTGATGGCTGTAGAAATGTGGTTTCTGAGGAAAATGCAAAGAATACCATGGACAGCCAGAAAGACCAATGAAGAAGTCCTTCAAGAAACAAATGAAGATCGTAAACTGATCAGAGACATTAGACGTAGACAGTCACAATTTTTTGGGCATGTTATGAGAAGAAATGATTTGGAGAACTTGGTGACAACTGGTAAGATCGAGGGGAACAGACCAAGGGGAAGACCTAGAAACAAGTATCTGGATGGCTTGGCCTTGTGGCATGGTCGAGACAGAAACACGGAACTGATCCACGACTCTGTTGATCGAGTGAGATGGCAGAACATGACCGCCCACGCTTACAGGCATGGCACATGATGGATGGATGGATCTGTTTAACTACTTAGCTGAATGTCAGAGTGAGTAAGTGTGTGTGTGCGTGTGTGTCTGTGTGTGTGTGAGAGAGAGAGAGAGAGAGAGTGAGAGAGAGAGAGAGTGAGAGTTGAGCGCATGCATGTCATGTAACAAGCTATTCCATGTTTGCGCGGGGGCGTGGTTGTAATATAGGTGAGGTGTCGTTCTTTGTCTGGTGTGGCGGCGAATTGTCTGGGAGGAAGGGAGTGATAAGTAGAAGGACATTAAAATCAGAAAGTGCAGTGGACAATTAAGGGAAGCTCATGCCCTTGGCGCGTATACTAGGGGCTCGCGTGCCGGTAGAATCAGTTAACCCCGGCACCCATGTACACAATCTATATTAGTCGCCCCAAACAAGCGAATGTTTAGGGAGGCTCAGGATTTTTCTCTTTTGGGACTTTCTCTCCAGACGCACGTACGAACAGACGTGCGTGCATAGTTGCGGCCTGGCGGGTGAATTTTGTCGAGGCTCAATCAACGCTAACAAAAAACACAAAGACAAAAAAATATTTACACACATGGTGTGCTGGGGGGGGGGGGGGGTAGACGAGGGACACTCTCAAAGGGTTCCGGAACGCCACAGTGTTGTCGCCACCAAGAATTTTATAGTACCTAATACAAGGATGATAGGAAAATAAGAACCAGGGGAACCACACCATATCAACCATGGGTGGGAAGGGATAACACACCAAGGAAAAGGAAACATTATGAGAACCAAGAAACCGCGGACAAACACCAGCTCAAACAACAAGGAAAAGTACATCATTTTTTGAGGAGAACAGGGACCCATTTTTTCCTTGTACATGTTTTTGCTTTCGTATCATAAGAAAAGAAAAACGGATTCATCTCTGGACAGTAGACATGACAATATATTGAGAATTGCAGGACAGAAGTATATTGTCGGACCCTCAGCGGGTAATTCACGTAGCTCTGGTAGGCTGTACACGTGGGAGAGGTAGTGTAGCTACGGTATATAAAGGGTGTTCGGCTTTAAGGTAGGTAGAGATAGAAAAATCTGACAGGTCTTATCACAACAGGTTATGGTGGAATTTACGGGTTCTATAAAGAACAAAAAACATGATGCTCGAAGAATTAATGAGGGGAAATCGGTAGAAAAGGCGGGCTAGTCGCAGGTTGTACCGCTGGAACTTCAGTTAACCCTCCCCACGGACGACCTAACAGACCATTTCATTGGAAAGATCAACAACAACAACAACAACGACGACACAACACACAACAAAACTAACAAAACCAACAACTAAACATTGATGTCGTGGATTACGGATCGGTGTCCGCAAATCCACTAAAGAACGCGCAAACTATGAGGCTTTTTGGACTTCGCAGTGTTACCATTGAGAGTCTTGTGATTGATCTGTGAGGTCATGGTACACCATGGAGATCTATGAAATGACTGTGAGTAACCCAGGGATCTTGGAATTACTGTCGATAGGTCACATGCGGATCTTGGACTACGGTGAGTCATCAATTGGGATCTTGGAATACTGTGAGGTCACAATGGTGGAATCTCTGGCATTACTGTGCGTCACCATGGATTCTTGGATTACGTGAGTGCACACATCGGGATCTGGAATTACAGGGAATTGACTAGTGTGACAACTCGGGTTGCGTTCGTCACATGGGGGATTTTGGATTACTGGAGTCATCCATGGGAGATCTTGGATACAGTGAGTCACCAATGGGATCTGGGAGGTGTAGCTGTAAGGTACACCATAGGGCTCTTGGATTTACTGTGAGTCACCATGGGATCTGAAATACTGT
Source organism: Cepaea nemoralis (assembly GCA_014155875.1). Taxonomy (NCBI): domain Eukaryota; kingdom Metazoa; phylum Mollusca; class Gastropoda; order Stylommatophora; family Helicidae; genus Cepaea; species Cepaea nemoralis. The sequence continues at coordinate 386,896 of JACEFZ010020693.1, read as the reverse complement.
GAAGGACAACCATGGAGATCTTGGAATACGGGGATGGTCAGGCACCATGGGATCTTGGAAATTACTTGTAGTCAGTCACAAGGGGATCTTGGAATACTGTGTAGTCAGTCACCATGGGATCTTGGAGACTGTGAGCTAAAACATATTTGTTATTTTGTGGTATCGTTCCGCAATTTCAATGCTCAATGAAGCGGAAAAAAAATATAAAAACTTCTTATCTTGACTTGTGCTCCCTCGTGCACCATGTGTGGCGTTACGCCAAAGCCTACTCTCTGTTTGGGCACAGGTGCAGTTAAAAAAGCCCGCCACAGCGTTACAGAAAGGACACGCGACGAGGACAGGATGGGTCTCGGAAGAGGAAGTATAGAGGGCAGATGAACGAACCAGCCACGAAGAGCACAGGGTTAAACTAAGGCATTTTTTTTATTTCTATCATATCCCTTACACGGACTCGTTGCCAGTTCAAACAATCAGCATTTTTTTGCAAGCTTACTGCCTGAATGTTATAGGCACAAGATTAAGCTAGTATGTTGAGCCATTTGCTTTCTGAGGAACACCGGTTCAGCATACCCCTAACGTTACCAAACGCCGGGCGAGAACGGCTACCGATTAAATCCCGCAGTTACAGTACTCGACCAGAATATACAGGAATTGTACGGAGAAAGACGTTAACCCCTAGTGGGCATAGGGTGAAAATCGATGAAAAAACATGAGGACAGAGCGATCTGCGTACAGGGACCCTGAGAGTCGTTGTCTCGGTGGGGAATACAGAGTCTGCGTAATGACGTTCAGCGAAAGAGCTGACTTGCCTGTGATGCTAGCAAACAGCAATATTAACAGCACACACACACAATATGAGATGTTAAACAGCTCAAGATTTGACTGGCAGAATTTCTTTGCATTCGCGGAAGATCTGTTCTCGTTCCCGTTCCGTGGGGAGAAAAGAAAAAAATGATTCCACCTCGTCAACCGGTTGTATGTTCAGCAATGTATTGGGTATAATTGGGAGTTAGTTGCACACTGCGAGTTTTAATCTGTTCCTGGTCCTTTGTGCGTTTAAAACGTTTTATTTCCTTGATGCGGATAGCCTCGGCAGGGTTCCTCTTTGCCTAGATGTTCTTCCTTCTTGACTGTCACCCTCGACAGACTCGATGCTTGATTCATTGCTCAACTGGATTATACTATTATGATGATCTGTACTGGAGCTACTTACCTAGAATCCTCTCACGCGCGGGTCCCGGCCAGTGGGGTCGGTATCCTCATTTACAGTCGGGGGGTTTTTTCCGCCCAGTGCAGCTTCTCTCTCGTGATTGTACGTTTGTGTTGCAAAACTCTCCTTTATATTGTCCAAGCTCAGGAAACCACAGCGGGGTGCATGTTTACTATGGGTACTGGGACTCACATCTAAGGAAAGGCGTGTCAGGATGTACCCAGATCATGATTCAGCACAAGTAGATTGCACGCCAATCTCATAATCACACTTCCATTGGAAGCACACCCCAAGCCATTGCCCAGACTACAGGAGCACTAACACAATCTTCAATCTTCAGCCTTAATTTCCCTGCCTGTCCCAGTTTTCTTCCCGACGGTCGGGTGTAAACTCTCGAAGCGAGTCTGCTGTGGCCTAATCGCATATCTGTTCTAGATTGTCATTACGTATTACATGCTGCAAGAAGAATTCCCCGGCGCCTACCTCCCTGCCCGGCTATCTTCCGTCATCTCCCAATATTAATCTCAGCAGGGTGACCTGACTCAGCGCTAGCCGGTTCCGTTCGCTTTAGCTTCTGCGCGATGAGTTGTATGCAACCTGATGGGCCGTGGGATGTTGAGGATAGATCTTGCCTCTGGTCTCCTTACTAGCGAGTCCACAATGTAAGTATAACGAACGAAGGAAGTTGATTTACATTGGGTTGGATGGTGAATCTTCTGAAAGTGTACGTTATAGTTTAAGTCTGGGGCATTAGTGTTCAAGTTCGTTAGGCTCTGAAAACGATACTTTGAGTTGAATAGTAACCTGGTGGGATGTGGAGGAAAAGCCATTCCTCTGGTCTCTTTGCGAGCGAGTCCACAATGTAGGTGAAGTAACTTAGATGTTCTCTGTTTGTTTTGCTTATTGCCCATGATTCACTTGCATATAACAGTATAGGCTGAATGTAACACTTCAACGCTCTATTTCTAATTGTAATTGATGCCTTTAAAAATTGTTTCTCACATAACCTATTAGGTCATTGCCATACGTTATGCCGGTCTCCGTAGTGATGGCCTTGCGGACGCGATTCGTAATGCCGCTTACCCGAGTTCGAAACACAAGCGGCAGACCGATTTGGCAGCAGACCTATCGCGCTGGTTTTAACGTGTTGGTATGGGAGCCGGTCGTTCAGAAAGCAATGACAAACTACTGAACCTAAAACTTGCGTAGACATCAGCAACGGCAATAAAATGCTGTTGTTGACTTCAACGTCCTGTAAGGGATATGCAACTTAAAAAAAAACAAAAAAAAACACGTCATTCGCCTGTCGATGAGATGGTCATATATGCCTTAAACAATGCCATGAAACAGGAACCTGCTGTTGGGTCTGTCATGTGATAGGATAATCACATTTTGTGCCTGAGTGCACGGAGAGGAGGCTGGTCAATCTTTCTCTCACTTAGCGAGACGACGAACGTACTCGTCAAACCCTGGTCAGACAGCGCACAAGTCTGGGTCAGCCTTACATACAGAATTTCACACAGTTGTTGAGAAAGAGAACTGGTCAGCTAATCTGATACAGTTTAAACTTAAAGGTAAGTATACATAGATATCCGACCCTCTCATGATTGTAAGTTTACAATATATCGAGGAAGAGAAACCTTCCTTTCAATAATATTACAGATGTCACTATCATCTTCAAGCTGGTTCATACAGATAACGAGAGAACAGGTGATTCACACCATTGCTCAATAAATATTTGACCTAGTTTACCTGTGAAAGTTATTATCTCTTTTCACACCTTTGTGACGACACGTGCCGTGCGATTACCCATACCTTTGTGTGTTAAGGTGTGCTAATATCCGAGGAACACACCTGGGTAGTGAGTAATAAACGGCCTGGCAGATTAGAAAGGTGTGAAGTTAGACGTGCATCTGAGACTAACATCAGCGCACTAGAAATTGAGTGTTTGGCTGTTGTTGGGGCCATCACAATAGACCAGCAATGGCATACTTCTTTCCTCCTCTTCTTCCTCTTGTTTTTTCTTCTCAACATATTCCTCCTCTTCTTCCCCCTCTCTTCTTACTCCTCCTTTTCTTTCTTCACCTCTTCTTCCTCCCCCTCTTCCTCCTCATCTACCCCCTCTTCTTCCTCCTCCTCCTCCTCATCCTCTTCCTCAACCCTCTCTTCATCCTCCTCCTGTTTGTTTCTTCTTCTTCCTTCCTTTTTGCACCTTAATTTACCTAAGTAAAGCATGGTTGGAGGAAAAGATGTGGTTGGATGTAAATATCTTTTATGCGCTCTTTCTAATGTTCTTTGTACGTTGGTATTCATTTCTCCAAATTTACTCTTGAAACCATCACTCCATCTTTTAAATGGTCTTCCCCTGGCTCTGTATTCATTATATTTCTTTAGTATGGCAGGCGGTATCAAGGTATTCTTGTGCGGTGGAAAAACCATTTTATATGTTGTTATTTAATGATGTGAATGACAATGAAATCCGAGGACAGAAAAGCTGTTGAGAAGAAAGTGTGAAAAGATACATAGAAAGAACGCGCATTATAATTCTCTTCTCGTCTTATTCCTATAGTACATACCGTGTGGCGTTGGCGATCATGTCTTTCTGCATGCATTTGTCTCGTGTACTGTCAATCATTTCTGATGCTGATTTTCCTCCATGTCAGACTGTCCAGCACTCACCACGACATCACGGACCACACACGCCACACAAATACACCCCCCCCCCCCCCCACACACACACAAACATCACATTCACCACATACACGCCACACAAACATCTTCTTCTTCTTCTTCTTCTGCGTTCATCCGGATTTTTCTTTTCGGATGTGACTGCGTTGTGCCTGTTTACAGCAGAGCTGCGTTCTTGCGCCGTTAGGCCGACACATCCGACTTCTGCGGGCATTTGTTGACCGGGTTAACCTTCCCGGGGGTTTCTTAGGACGTTTGAATCTCACTGTTGTGGTGTTATCCCCCATCCTAGCTGGCCCATATAGAACAGCCAAAGACATCCTGGTCAACCCTCAAGGGAAGGCAGGGGCAGACCATGGGCATTCCCCGCCGTCCAAGGAGGCTTCCATACTTGCAGAGCCATCACACAGCGCTCTGGTACTGGGCTCACCCAAGGAATCGTCACGTCCTGCACATGGCTGCTTAGCCTCACTTCCGTATATTGGGCCTTCCGTTCACCATAGGCTGTTCCTCCGGAAACCAGAAGAATGCAGTCTGCAGATGACATCCACACAGTGAGCTTTCGATTAAGACTTTCCACATAATGGATTTGCTATCCAAGCAATATTCCATTTCGTGCCACTAGGACACTTTTTCCACCTTTTATGAAGCCCACACAGTGAGCTTTTGATTCGGACTTTCCACGTAATGGATGTGCTATCCAAGCAATATTCCATTTCATGCCTCTGGGACGCTTTTGTAACCGACATACCTGTGGTATGAAGTGTGGCAGTCTAAATACATCTTCATGCACCTTTAGATGTCAACCTGAATGTAGTTAAAGTAAGCTGTAGTCAACTTGAGCTTGTTGATATCTCCATAGAGCTTGTCCTCAAATGAAGCAGGCGTGGGCCAAAATATCTTTCTCTGTTCTGCATATATTGGGCACTCCTGCAGCAAATGTTTAGCTGTCATTTTACCAGTTCCACAATTACATTCATCGGTATCTCCTATCTTTAGTTTATTGAACAAGTGGTGTTTCAGCCTGTTATGTCCTGTGCGGAGTCTGAAGATTGCTACTTGTTCTCTTCGGTCGAGTTTGTAATATGCATCATCCTTCTGGTGGCCTGGATGCTCTGATTCCCATTTGGTTCTATAAGTGCTTTTTATAAACCTTTTTGCCTCATTATAGGTTATGTCTATGTCAGGCTGTGGTAATCGTCCACCCTCTTTTGCTAGTCTGTCAGCCTCTTCATTTCCAGGTATACTGCAATGTGATGGGATCCACTGTATTACAACTTTTTTGGATTTCTGGCATAGACCATGGAGTGCTGCTCTTAGGTCAGCTAGTTCTGTGCTGTTTTTGCTCTTCAGTATTGAGACAGCTGACTTTGCATCTGTGAAGATAGCTATTTGCTTCTCTTTATTTTCCTCCATCAAGAGCATTTCTGCTGCAGTTTTCAAAGCCTCTACCTCCGCTTTGAAGTTACTTGAAAATTTTCCAGTTGCCACTGACTGTGTTTTTATCACTCCATTTTTTAAATTAAGGAGAATTCCTCCTCCTCCATTTTTAATTGAATCTTTGGCTGATCCATCTGTATATGCATGGGTCCAATTGCTGCTTGGGTAATGTTCTTTTATGTAGTTGAGGGTTATTTTTCTTCTTTCGGTTTCATTCTGAGTGTTCTTTTTCTCAATACCAGGAATGTTTTCTATCATCTCAGGCAGTTGCTGCTGTCTCCAAGCTGGGAAGTTGTGTGCATTGTAAATGGGCTTGACTGTTGATATGTTAAGTATGGGATCTGCCCTAATCTTTCGTTTTGCAGTTTCTACAAAGTTGCTACGCTTCAGTCTTCCTTTTCCAAAACCATTAAACCTGTTATACATAGGGTGGTCTGTCAATCTTCTAAATTTTTCTGCTTGTTGCTGGGCTCTGCTATCTCTTCTGTCCTGCATTGGTTGTAAACAAGTGATCTTTTCTAGTTCATTAATAGGCGTTGTCTTCAGGCTTCCAGTTATGATTCGCATTCCTTGGTTTTGGACTCTACTTATTTTGTTAAAGTTTGACTTAGCTGCTGTTGCCCAAGCTGCAATGCCATATTCCAGTACTGGCCTCACCCGTCCAGTATATAACTTCTTGAGAACTTTCTCATCTGCTCCCCACGTTGTACCAGCAAGCTTTTTCATGATTGCCATTCTCTGCCTTGCTCTTGTTCGAATTTTTCTCAACCTGTGTCTTCCATGTCAGGCGACGATCAAAGGTGACTCCTAGATAGTTTGGATTTTCTTCATGGCGCAATATTTTTCCATTCAATACCAGCTTAGGTTGCTGAGTTTTATTTGAGAGGGAGAACACTGTGCATGTTGTTTTCTCCTCACTTATCTTCACTAGCCATGATTTTGACCAGTCCTCTAGCGCTAATAAGGCTTGCTGTATTCTGCTGTTAGCTGTACTAATATATTCTTCAGATGTCCATATGGCTAGGTCATCTGCAAAGGAGGATGTGTGTACTCTGGCTGGAAAATTTTCCTGTGATGTCATTTATATATGCTAGGAATAATGTTGGTGAAAGAACTCCTCCTTGGGGGACACCTTGCTCCAACAGCATCATTTTGCTTGTTTGTCCTTGTACTTTTGTCCTGGCAGTTCTGTTCTCAAGGTAGTGGCTGATCCATTTATACATTTTTCCACAAACATGCATTTTTTGCAGTTTTACTTTCAGTCCTTCCTTACATACTTTATCAAATGCTTTTTCTAAATCTATCCAGACTGCTAGTGTGTGCTTTTTCTCTTGGAAGGCATCCTCTATTTCCTGAGCTATATAGGTTATTTGATCTTCAGTGGATCTGTACTTTCTGAATCCTGCTTGGTGTGGTGTTAAGAGTTTGTTTTCTTCCAGATGCCATGTTAGCCTGCCATTGATAATGCGTTCCATTAATTTTCCTACACAGCTAAGTAGACTGATAGGTCGATAGCCATTTGGTTCTTCCAGGTCTTTTCCTTTCTTTGGGACTGGTATTAGTATAGCTTCCTTCCATGCCTGTGGGACTATTCCTCTCTTCCAGCTGTTATTTAGGACTGCTAGTAGTTTCTTCTTTGCCTTGGTGCCTAGTCCTATTAGCATTTCATTTGTGATTCCATCCTTTCCTGGTGATTTCTTCTTTTTTAGGGTATTCATTGCCTGTTCCATTTCTTCCATTGTTAGATTTGCCATCATATATTCTGCTGCTGTCTCTGTATTTCTATGATGTATCTGTTTGTCTTTGATTGCTTTCTTCTGTTCGGTTGTAATATCAATGTGGTTTGCATTTGCATAGTGTTCCATTAGTGCATTTGCAGCCTTTTTTCCTGTAAGCAAGGCATTTCCTTGTTTAATTGTTATTTGTTTGTTTCTAGGTCCTTCATTGTTCATGGCTTTCACTAGTTTCCATAGTTTGTTTCCATCCCTGTCAAAATTCAGGTTTTCTGTTTTTTCCCTCCAACAATCTCTTGTTGTTTGATTTACTGTTCTTTTATATTTTGCTGAGATGGCTTTGAGAGAGATGTTCGCTTCAATTGTTTGTTCTCTCTCTGCTGTCTTCCTGGCATCTTCAACTTTGTCCTCCAAACTTTGTAGTTCTTCAGTCCAGTATGGTTTGTAATTTTTCCTCGCTCCTCTTGGAATGGACTCAGTGGCTGCCTGTATTATCGCTCTGTTTAGACTTTCCACCATTTGCTTTATGTTGCCATATCGTGTATTTATGTTTTCACAATATTTGTCTGTTAGTATGGCAAATCTGTCCCAATCTGCTCGTTTGTAATTCCAGCGGGGCAAGGGCTTTTGCTCCTGTGGAACATACTCCATATTCATTACAAGCTTGATTGGTCTGTGGTCACTACCTGCTAATTGGTCCAGCACATGGCGATCGATTTTGTGGAGGATGTCTCCTGTGCAGAAAGCTAAGTCTGGAGTAGAAGTGGTAAGCCATCTTCTGGAGTAGAAGCTCGGTGTGTCATCCGCTTTGTTGAGTAGATGGAGATTTGAGTCTATTTCCCAGTCCTCCAATTCATCTCCTCTTTTGTCAGTATCTGGGTATCCCCATCTTTCTGAACGGCTATTAAAGTCTCCGACAATAATGCAGTTTGTGTCAGTTATTTTCATGTTTGAGAGTGTAAGGTCCTTATCTGCTGGGCTATACAGATTGTAGATTCTTATTTTCACGTCCTGTATCATTATATCAACACCTATAATTTCCGTTTGGTTGTCAGAGATCACAGATACTTCGCTGCAAGGTATTGTATTTCGTGTAAGTATTAGAACTCCTCCTTTGTGTCCTTCGCGGTCGAAACGTGTGGCCTGATATCCTCTGACTGAGAATTTGTGATTGGCGTTGAGGTGTGTCTCTTGAATGCATGCCACATCTATTCTATCTTTATGAAGACGCTGTGTTAGGGAGTCTTTCTTCTTGTAAACTCCTTCGGCATTCCACTGTAGTATGTTGAGTGTCCGGGGTATTTGGTCAATAGCTCTTAACCTACTCCTCTGTGCCTTGACTCCACAGCACAGAGGAAGGTGACCACCAGTAGTCATGGGTGGACCCCCTCGAGGCAGGGGGCCCGGCACTATCGCCGCCTGATGGGCCTTCACGGGATTAGCACCCTAACGATTAATTTTGATTTGTGACATCATGAATTAAGTTACGTTGCACTGCTTTGTCAAGCCTGTGGCTCAGTACATCCGATTTCGACAAGCATTTGTTCGGGATGCTTTCCCTAGCCTTTGACTGTCCCCAGTCTACCTACAAGGCAGCAGGTTTTACGTTGCACTGCTTTGTCAAGCCTGTGGCTCAGTACATCCAATTTCGACAAGCATGTATTCGGGGTACTTTCCCTAGCCTTTGACTGTCCCCAGTCTACCTACAAGGCAGCAGGTTTGTGTGTCACTTCGTCTGGTCCCTCTCACTTGACATGTCCGACATGGGTGGCCCTACCAGTAGCTGTGCTACCGTCGGCATAGCTTTTGGGGTCATTGGGACGCACAAGCCCCTCTACCTCGTCACGGTGGACACACAGCAGAGGGGATACAAACATCACATACACGCCACACACACACTCACACACATACACCCACACCCACTCACATACACACACACCCACTCACTCCCACACACACACACACCTAATGAGTTGGGCCACAACAGCGCTGGGGCGGGCACTCTCCCCTTTGACGGCAGCGGTCATATATTCGAATCCATGTCAATGAGAGTTTTCTTTAAAGTTTGGGCTGTCAGGCCGACTTACCCTGAAAGGTTGTGGGAGGGGTGTGGAGGAGGTAGGGAAGAGTGAGGTGATGTGATGAGGAAGGAAGGAGGGAAAGAAAGGAGGAGGTGGGAGGTGACCAGAAATTGCTTAAACTCCATGGAAAGACGGATATACTTCTGGTAAAAGTAACCCGACACTGAATCAAGCTGTCTCCCTTGAAGAGATCTCTAATGCCACGATCCAGGTCGTACTATCTGCAACAGTGTTATTTTTTAAATTTATTTTGAGGTTGTTTGTTGGAAATGCATCCCCTTCGCAGCCAAATTAGTTGTCAATAAGGCTCGGAGAAGGCTGCGACCTGTCATCGCGGCATATGATGAATCGGCTCAAGTGTGCCAGGTCGATTACCCGGGTCACTGAAGTTTGGAATGAGTCAAACAAATGGAAACTGACGCGGAAACTGGCAATAACTCTTGTCTGGAGTTTTATCATTTATCTCCCCTTTCTTGATGTTATTTGCTGGGAGATGTTCAGTGTTTGAGCGTTCTTTCTTTCTTTCTTTCTTTCTTTCTTTCTTTCTTTCTTTCTTTCTTTCTTTCTTTCTTTCTTTCTGCCTGCCTGCCTGCCTGCCTGCCTGTCTGCCTGTCTGTCTGTCTGTCTGTCTGTCTGTCTGTCTGTCTGTCTGTCTGTCTGTCTGTCTGTCCATTTTCATCATCCGTCATATCCATCGTTTTCATCTTATCTATGTACCTACTCATCTGAGAGAGACGAGAGAGAGAGAGAGAGAGAGAGAGAGAGAGAGAGAGAGAGAGAGAGAGAGAGAGAGAGAGATGGATGATATATGTATGTATGTTAGTGTGATTGTGAGTGAGTACATGTGTATGTGAGTAAGTGTGTTGCTTGCTGCTTGCTTGCTTGTGTTCGTTGGCTTGAGCTCCGACGCGAAGTCCTGTATGTCGGATGAAGGCATCCTGTTGTCCAACATCAGTGTGATGTCATACAGGACCTGAGGTTTGCGTGAGTATCCGTTGTCCCATGTCTGGCTTATTGGTGTGCAGACTGGTGGTTCCTCGCCGTACAGGCAGACACTCTCCGACTTCGGAGGAATCGGCGATCCTATTGACTTTAGCCAGGACCCCGAAGGGACCTGTTGCCCAGGACGCTCGACGAGGACGCGTCAATAGGTCTTGGCCAATATATAACCCGGGCCTGGTGCCTTGGAAACACCTCTGCGTCCCAGTAAGTGTGTATTTGTGTGTTATTGAGTGGGTGTATATCTGTGAGAGATTGTGTAAATGATGTATGTAATTATCCAGGTATGTATATATGTGTTTATGCATGTGCGTGTGTACGTGTGTCTGGCTGCCTGCCTGTCTTCATCACATGAGTAATATGTATTGTTTATGTTCACAACTTCTCATTTGACAATGCCATTTATTTTCCCTGTGTGAATGTAACATGCACAATAGATCATTGATGTATGAAAGGTGAGTGGTTATAAGGGCCAAATGTATGCCCAATTTGTGACGCTTTGAAAATAAAGTTAATTCGTTCGTTCTATGTATCTGTCTGCCATCCATCCATCCATCCATCCATCCATCCATCCATCCATCCATCCATCAGTCCGTCCGTCCGTCCGTCCGTCCGTCCGTCCATCCATCCATCCATCCATCCTATCTGTCTACATACAAGCGTCTTTATATGTCTGTCTGCGTGTCTATCATCCATCCATCCATCCATCAATTCTATCTGTCTACATATAAGCGTCTTTATCTGTCTGTCCATCCATCTGTCCGTCCGTCGATCCATTCATCCGTCCATCCATCCGTCCGACCGACCGACTGTCCGTCCGTCTATCACTCTGTCTCTATCCTGTTCTATGGCTCGGAGGGTTTCTCAGCAGATCAACGAACCCATCTTACGGTTCATCTATCCAACATCTAACCTATCTTACCGTTCATCTATCCAACATTTAACCCATCGTACCGTTCATCTATCCAACATCTAACTCACCGTACTGTTCATTTATCCAACATCTAACTCACCTTTCCGTTCATCTATCCAACATCTAACTCAACTTTCCGTTCATCTACCCAACATCTAACCCACCCACCTGTCACTGCCTGTCTCTATTTCTCCCCGCAATCCTCACCCTCCCTATTCTTCTCTCCGTCCGCTCTATTCTTCTCTCCATCCGCCATTCTAAAGCCAACATCCCCTGTTTGCTCCATAAACAATACAACTCATCACCATTGGAATCTACCTGTCGTGTCTCGCTCCTGCGTGTATTTACCTGCATCATGCCACCCGTCCTGCTCTGACCTATAGACACCAACAGCCTCGGTAAAGTTCCCTTGATGTCACTGGGCGCAATCTTCCAGATACAAGTTGCTTTATCAACATCTTCCTAGGTCAGGCATTACAGGTTAATAGCTGTCAACATTATATCATCACCATGCTGATTCCACGTCACCCCGGTGCGTTGGGGATAGCGATACCGTTGGCTTTCTTCTTCCTTCCGCAGTCCCTTGGGGCCTGTGAGAAGAAAGTCCCGATGTTCTTTCTTGATGCCTTTCAAAGGCGATTTCTTGATAACATCCAGAGGTAGGTTTTCAAACACTTTCTTGATTTTTCACAGAAGCAAGTTCTTGATTCTTCACAGTAGCAAGTTCTTGATTCTTTACAGAAGCAAGTATTCGTTTCACTATCAATTTCTTGGTTCTTTACAGAAGAAGGTTCTTGATTCTTTACAGTAGCAATTTCTTATTCTTTACACCAACAAGTTCTTGATTCTTTACACTAATAAGTTCTGATTCTTTACAGAAGCAAGTTCTTGATTCTTTACAGAAACAAGTTCTTTATTCTTTAGAGCAGCAAGTATTCTTTACACTATCAAGATCTTGATTCTTTACAGAAACAAGTTCTTGATTCTTTACAGAAGCATGTTCTTGATTCTTTACAGAAGCAAGTTCTTGATTCTTTACAGAAGCAAATATTCTTTTCTGTAAACAAGTTCTTGATTATTTAGAGTAATACATTTTTGATACTTTATGGTAGCAAGTTCATGATCATATACGGAAGCAAGATGAGAAGTGCTTTCTTGATACCTTTGAAAAGCTTCTCCTCGTCTCCCGTGACCCACCTTCTTGATAGACTCAATGTGTGGGCTGCTTGCAAGATGGTGTTTGTTGCTTCAGCTGCTCTGTTACTTCCCCATGGTCTACCTCTTTGTGTGCTGCTGTTGCCTGTGTCTGAATGAGATCTTACGTTGAGACATAGCATGCAGTAGTAACTTTCTTCATCTTCTCACACGTTCTAGCCTCAGTTTTGACTTGTCTCATGGATCACGTCTGCTGTGACCTTTGAGGCACGCACATACATATAAGGTGTGCTAGCACGCTAGCCTGCCGGCTCGAGCTCATGTGTTCAGATCCCCATAAAGTCGTGAATATTTTTTTCGGGGGAGGGGGATAAGTCTAAAATCAGCCTAAAATGGTACCATAAAGTATTCTGGGCAGCAAAGCCGGCCAGTGTGATCCTAACCACATCAAATATCAAGAGCTGTTAGTTACATATCCTATACAGAACACTGCAGTCAACCCCAGCATTATCTTTGGATGTTGTTTTATTTTAGCAAGTTTACGTTCAGTAGTTTTGTCATTGCGGTCTGAACAATCGGCATTTATACCATTGTAAGAAAACCTGCGCAATGCAGTCTGCTCATACATTGCTCGCAGCTGTGTTTCGAACGCAGTATGCGGGATTGCAAATCGCCTTGTTAACCCCTTCGTCACAGTGCCGACATCAAGAAGGTAGTCTTTAAAAAAAAAAAAAAAAAATATATATATATATATATATATATATATATATATATAGTATATATATATATATTGACTAATATATAATATCTGATATATACTATACTATATATATTATATATATACTAGTAAATCTCGATTAAAACGTTAAACTAGCCACTCAGAGCCGGTCTACCTGGTCTAGGGGTTACACGACTTTCTCCGTAATCCCGTATACTCTCATGAGTAACAAGACGTGCGCGAGAATTGGTAGCGGTTCTCTCCGCGTCGGTAACTTACGGGATATGTGAGCCGGTCGCTCAGAAAGCAATGGCAAACTACTGAGCGTAATCTTGCCAAGAAATCAACGATCAGCTGAAAGATTCTGATGTTGACAGCGATGTCCTGTAAAGGATATGCGAAAGGAAGAAAAAAAAGCCACTCAGAAGCAGAAACAATGTTATCAAAGTGCATCGACTTTTTTTAAATGAAAGAAGAGGGAAATACAACACAGATTCTACTTGTTGCGTAAGATACGGAACATCAGCCGAACAGAAAGCTCGAAGCTTAAAGACACAGAAGAAGATGACAGATTATTTTAATATAACGTAGGTTTGTAGTATTACAATACATTTCTGTACATTACTACTCTTATACTGAAGTTTATATTAATTGTTTTGTAAAATCAAATACAATTAAATTGTTTTATTCACATTTTAAAGGATTTTATGTCCATTTTCGTCCAAAGCCCGCAGTGAAATCACGTTACTGTACACATGTACTAAAAGATTTCTGTTATCCGTCTATTCGGATATCCATCGGATATGCCAGTCAGTCAGTCAGTCAGTCAGTCAGTCAGTCAGTCAGTCAGTCAGTCGACCGATCATCCTCATTGCACATCGAACCATTCAGTCCATAAATTCTCGGATCCCCTCCTTAGTAAATCCCACAGCCCTCTCATTTCCTCGTACACTCGCATGTCCTGGCACGAAAATAAAACTAATCTTTGCCAGCCAAGAACGCTCCAGAGACAGCAGCCACTCTCTTCGGACCCATCCCATCTCTATCTTCTTGAGCACTAAGGAAACATGCCCTAGTGAATGGCTGTGTTTCGAGCCATGTTATTGCTTTACTTACTGCCATGACTTCCATAGTTAGGCTACTTGTTGTCAAAGCAAAAGCGCCAGAATCTTTCTTTACAATTCTCCCTCCGGCCTGAGCTGTAAAGGCCCATGAACTTCTCACTCATCGAACGACCGACCCATCTGGGTAAATGACAGCATCACCCTCCAACTATTTCTTGAAGATCAATGCCTGTACTTTGCTTCTACAGCAGCCGGATTTTCTTGTCTGCAGTTTCTCTCTAGTTGGATGCACACTGAAAAAGTTGTACAGAAGTCTGTTGGCATTCGTACCCACTCCTCGCCAGGTTCTAAGTCCTTAAATGAACACACCTGTTGAAGAATGTCTTCAGCGTGATCCATCCACGACTTTCCTCTTTTTAACCTGCTGCCCTTTACTTTCTTACCTTCTTAATTTCACTGTGCGTTGGATTTTGTGTTGTTGTGTGTTTGCGTTGACTCTGAGGTAGGCACGCGCTCTGCAAATTTGTATTCTGTCCCCAATGGTTGGAAAATCAAGAAGGTAACGCGTCGCCCTGCATGCCGTATCTCTTGTACATCCAAGAATAATACGCATAACTTCGTTCTGTATCCTTTCCATTCTTTCTATCTGCTTACCGCTGATAGTCTGGATCGCCATGGCATATTCCAAAACAGAAAGGACCGGACCTTCGTACAGGAGACATAAATGGCGCTGCTCACAGTTTGCCACCGGCATCACAGCCAAACATCGCTTGGCCTTTGTTATCACCCGGTCTATGTGCTCATGATACGCAAGATTTCGATCAAAACGTATCCCCAGGTAGTTCATTGCCTGCGTTCTTTCCACCGTCTCTGAACCCGGATTTACATTTGGTGTTGGAGTTGATAATATGGTTATTCAAGGAGAACCATGTCACTGCTACCTTCGTTGGGTTGACCATTGCCCCAGATTCCACACACCAAGTGCTTATGGGAATTAGTTCTGTTTGTAGATCCACAGCCACTCGATCGCTGTCCTTACCCTGACGATACACTAACATATCGTCGGCATATGACAATGACCTCCCCAGTCCTCTGATCTGCTCGCCGGTAATTCTCACAGTGTAGGCGTTGAACAGCGCTGGAGATAACGGTGATCCCTGTGGCAGGCCAGGATATATTGTTGTTGGTTCCGAGGTCCAACTGCCACATCTAAAAACTACTTTCCGTTGGAAGAGAGCTGCGACGGTTCAACTGAGGAGGAATGGACTTATCTTGAGTTGAAGAAGCTGAAACATTAAGCAATCCAATGGTACTCTGTTGTACCCATCCTCAAAATCAATCGCCGCAGCACGTGTTTCAATGCCTTAGTGGAAACCTTCATAGACATCATGGGCAAAACCTGCTACGTTGGTCCAGGTTTCTCTATTTGGACGGTACCCTCCCAGGGTGGGTGGGAAAACACCTTGCCTCTCCAGCTGGCTTGATATTTTTCTTGCAGTTAACTTCTCCAGCAGCTTGCCTATTGTATTCTGCATGGTTATTACTCGATATCCCTGAATTTTTGTATGGTCTTTGCCAGGCTTCGGCAAGGGAATCAGATAGCTGTGTAACTACTCCTCCT
Organism: Cepaea nemoralis; assembly: GCA_014155875.1. Classification (NCBI taxonomy): domain Eukaryota; kingdom Metazoa; phylum Mollusca; class Gastropoda; order Stylommatophora; family Helicidae; genus Cepaea; species Cepaea nemoralis. The sequence continues at coordinate 371,274 of JACEFZ010020693.1, read as the reverse complement.
TGATGCTAGCACTCCCTATACTGTTGTTGTACATATCTGCTAGTTCCTCTAGCTCAGTGGTTCTCAACCGGTGGGGAATTCCCCCCTAGGGGGGAATTTTAGGGTTTCCATGGAGGGAATTAAGATTATTTCAAGATCGCATTAATACAAGAACCAGTTACTTGATATTGTTTTTCCCTCTAAATTTTACTGTTCTGTACTTCTCGCCCTAATGAAATTCGTTTTATAACGTAAGTAGACCCGCAAATCACGTTTTATGTAGATGTCTAGACTTGTTCTAGTATGTGTTATTAAATTTAGCTTCCATTTTTATGTATACTGTGTAAGGGTGGGGGGGGGGGGGGGGGGGGGTATTTATAGGGAGGAAATTCGAAAGGGGGGAAATGACGTTCTGAACACATGGTAAAGGGGGCATGTGCCAAAAAATGTTGAGAACCACTGCTCTAGCTCATTGCCGGGACACATATTGGTGTCGTCATACCTTATGCCAGCTGGCCCTGGTGCGCTGGATATGCCATTCCTGCCCCAATGATGATCATCATATTTGCCATGCCGGGGGTAGTGCAGTAGGGCATACTCTTTCTCTGACATCAGTGCTCTGTGTTAAGCTTTTCCTTTCCCCGTGTTCAGTACCACTCTGTCAACTCTGCCAGTATGTTTCCCTCTGTCGATTTCTATCCCTCGATTATCCTCCTTGCCGAAAGATCCAGACCTTCTCGTGCTATATATTTAAAGTTAGTTGCATATCCTTTACAGGACGTCGCAGTCGATCCCCCAGTATGTTTTGGCAGTTTGTGATTCCTATTCAAGTGTACGTTCAGCAGTTTGCCATTGCTTTCTGAACGACAGGCACTCATACCACTGTATGAAAACCAGCGCAAGGTAGCCCTCTCGTGCTATAACGAGATTTTTTTATAAAAATGAGGCTTGTCATGATATGATGCCGCTAATCATGGTTGCCTGTGGTTCTGTGCCCCCGTTACATATCATACCATCATGCAACAGGCGTTCATGTACCAGCCGCTTCAAACAGCACGAGCTGCGAGTCCGACACAAACCGGTTGTAATGTAACTAGATCCGGCTAGACGCAAATCTTGTACCGGGCCTTCTAGGTTAATTATATAAGGCCTGGTTTACGTTTCAACTGCGTTTTACGTCAGAGAGTGTGGGCGCGCACCCCCCCCCCCCCCCCTCACCCTCCCATCCCTCCAACTCTTCTTGAGTATCAAGAAAACAGAAACAATGGTGATATAGAAAAAGGTGACAGCAACATGTGAAATAACAGTAGAAGAGAACATGCTTAATGAAGTGGATACATTTAAATATCTAGGCGGCAGTTATAACATCAGATAGAAGATGCTGAACAAGAGATTAAGAACAGAATAGGGCAGGCAAAGCTACATTTCAGAAAATGACTAGTATCTTACGGAGTAAGTCACTATCATTGAATGCAAGAAAGAGAGTGTTGAAGTGCTATATAGAACCAGTTTTGCTGTATGGCAGTGAATCTTGGAATGTAAATGAACAAATTAGGTAGAACTTAGAAGCAACAGAGATGTGGTTCCTGAGACGAGTTAGTTACTAATGAGGCTAATGAAATAAGAAGATTACGTACGACAATAAGAAAGGGACAAACGGCTTTCTTTGATCATATGATGAGAAGAAAGGCATTGGAGAACATCGTGACTACTAGAAAGAACAAATGGAAAAAGAGACGGAGGCACATTAAGAGAAATGAGGCTGGAAGACTGAGACGGCGGCGTGGAGGAATGTCCTCAGCAGAGTTAACCGAGATCTCCAAAGACCGAGATCTGTGGATAGACATGAAAGCCTACGCCAGCTGACAGGGCACTTGATGATGATGATGGTGGTGGTGGTGGTGGTGGTGGTATGCAACATGCCTCTGACCTCCCCCCTATTATCACGCAGAACTCAACTTAAATGTATGCAAGGCCTGGACAGAATTCTCCTGTTTAAAATTGTATGAGGTATAGTGCAGGATAATAGATCATTACGGCTTGCTGCAGGGAGTGACCGAATGATCTGGCCGACTCTTAGAACTCCGAGGAAAAGTCAGACGGACACTTAACCAAACTGCTACTTGTACCACTAGTATTGGAACTCTTCGCTGGCTGTTGCAGATGAGGACGGAGCACGTATGGAAATATCTAGAGTGGTGTTATATCGGTTCTAGACTCAACACAACTCAAATTGTATAAGGCCAGGATATACGTTAACACGGTCGCACAATGCAGTTACAACTGGGTAAAAGAAAAACTATAAATGGTATCCGCTGCAGGTGAAACAAACATATCTGAAGTTTGAACTGGCAGACACACTTGAAAAGAGTTTTTCGTGTCAAGGTATTCTGCCGCTGCAAACGACGCTTCAGATGATGTCAGGATGTTTGTTATCTGCCTACATTTTATTTGCACGAACGATTTTGAATTGCTAGGTGTCCATTGATATTTCAATTACGGCCTTTCTTTGGTTGGTTTTTGAATATTCTCGGCACATTGGGGGGTTGTCTTTCAGTGAGAGGATATGTTTGTCTGTCGTACCCCGCAAGGAAATGTAGAACATTAGCGGGCCTCCCGAGGTCTTAGTGACAGGTACAGGCTTAGGGTGACATGGGCTTCTTTAGTTGGGTGCATGTCCTTAACAGGACGTAGCATTCAACCCCAATATGTATTAACTGTTGTTTTTTTCATTCGTTCGCTTTGAACTAGTCCATACACACTACTTCTAGTAGTGCTGGACTGACTTTTGCGTTTGAGTTAGTTTTCTCTATTAACAGTGTCCCTCATCATCAGGCGAACCCACTCCGACTTCAGAGGTACTTGTAATTTACGTCCCAAAGTCAAGGACAACATGTCAACATTTAGTGCAATTTGTCTGGTTTAAGGGTTGAAACCCTTACTTCGGTTTCAGCACACCGGATGTTTAAGAACACGCGCAAAAAAAATTTCATAGCCAAACAAAAAATAAGTTTGGACTAATCAAAAATGGATGGCGGAAAATGGGAAGTAGAGGTGTGTCACAGTTATGATGTTATATCACATTAAAGGGGATTGTATATGGAACATTGTTGTATACAAGCCCATGGCAGATACACTAAGTCGCTTAAGATGATTAAATCATCCCATGGCACTTCATCAGTTAAGCCACGGTCACAACTAACGTGGCCCAGGTATTTCAGTTTATGAGACATGACCCTGGTGACTCGCCAGTTCTCTTCGATGGTCAGGTCTTGTAGATCAATGTTTGTCATGTAGATCCTATATTTGTCTTGTAGATCCTACATTTGTCTTGTAGATCCTACATTTGTCTTGTAGATCCTACATTTGTCTTGTAGATCCTACATTTGTCTTGTAGATCCTACATTTGTCTTGTAGATCCTACATTTGTCTTGCAGATCCTATATTTGTCTTGTAGATCCTATATCTGTCTTTTAGATCCCATATTTGTCATGTAGATCCTATATTTGTCTTGCAGATCCTATATTTGTCTTGTAGATCCTATATTTGTCTTGTATATCCTATATTTGTCTTGTAGATCCTATATTTGTCTTGTAGATCCTATATTTGTCTGGCAGATCAATATTTGTCTTGTTCTTCTGGATCCACTTTATTCTAGAAATTTTTCTGTGACAATCATGTTCAGAGGCCTCGACTTTCTTTAGTGCAAAATGGTCCAGGATTCATATTCGCATGTTGTCACAGAAACGTGGAGAACAACTAAAAGAGTGACCAATAAACTAGAAACATTAACTGAGAGATGCTTGCACAGAATAGTGGCAATAAAATGGTAAGACAGAATCTCCAATGTGGAACTCATGGCGAGAACTAAACAAACCCCAATGAAACAAGAGGTGAAGAAAAAAAAAAAAGAAAAAAAAAAACACGATGGCGCTGGATAGGACACAAGCTGAGAACACCTGAGGACAATATAACTAGACACTCTTGTCTGGAACATTACCCCATTTAGACAACGGTCGCCGTCAAATTAATCAGCCTGTGAGGGTAAAACCGTGGGCAGCTGCTATCAGCGGCCTACTCAGTCACAGGGTTACTAATCTGAGCCAGGGATGAACCCAATTTAACATCTCCTGGAGGTTGAACGGGGTAGGGGTAATAGTGAAATCGAACGAAATCCGGAACCCACAAGGCAAATGGAATAACGGAAGGTCTCAAATCGCAGGGAGAAGAGAATTACAGAATGAATAATATCGGGAGAGCATGGACAAAGCTGCAGAAAATACGGAGTGTATTTTTAATGACTGTGGGAGTTTTGAAAACATTGCCGTTCCAAGTTTTGTATTTACCTTTTATGTTGCATGAACTCCACAGAGGGTGAATACAAAACTTGGAACGGCAATATTTTCAAAAACCCCACAGCCATAAACCATACACCCTATAGCACAAGATAGGACCACTTGCCGTGAGTTGCTGGAGGGTCGGTGCTTCAGTAGATGAGAGGGCAGAAGAAGTTATTCAGGCTCGACCAACAATCTCCATTAGTTCTACCTGCTTTGCCACTGTTTCCTATTTTCAGCAACCCTCTTTAGCTAAGCATAAGTTTCCGCCCCAACGTCCAAACCTTCTATGAAGTCAGTCTTCTTTTTGAGAGTTTCCGTGGCGAAGAGGTAAAGCCGTCTGATTCGGGCTTCGAAGGTTGTGGGTTCGATTCCGGGCCGCGTCCTTAGGTTCGCGAGTGCATTTTTTCGGAGACTCCTGAGGGTCGTCGTTGGAGTTCGTGCTTTATGAGACGCTTTCCGCGCTGCGGAAAGAGACTGAGCCATATGAGATAAAACCTGGTGCAATGAAGTCGACCATGTCGACTCTTAAGCGACTTTTTAAGTCTCTTTTTCTTTTTTGAGAATTAAACCTGGGCCGCTCGGTTTGTTACCCTGCACAATACCTCATAATCTTTAAAAGTAGGTCATCAGGACTGTGCCTATTCGGTTCGACCAACAGTCTCCATTATAAGCGCTATATTTGTGCAGCGAATATAAATGCTACATTTTTACCGCGGGAGCAACAAATTATACGGAGTAATCTGAAAACCTGTTTGTCGAGTTGAAAATACAGGTCGTGCTTAAAAACGAACAAGAACTTCATTGCTGTCCTAGTTTATACAAGTTTCAGTTCTTCTTCTTGTAGTCCATGCCGTGTCGGGTTGGCGATCATGTCTGTCCACGACCTTCTGTCCTCGTGCTGCCAATCATTTGTGATACCGACGTTTCTCCATGTCATGATTTCAAACTGTCCAAATTCTTCTCTTATGGTCCTTCCTCCCTTGCTTCTGCCTGTCCGTCCGTCCGTCCGTTTTTCTGTCTGTCTGTCTTTCGCTGAGTACGATAGTCCCTTCGTTTGGGATTTATTACGGATTTTTCTTCTCAGTTGAAAACATCTCCTTTTGCATGTTAATAACAGTGAACTCCACCTCTGAGAACAGGTTTCCAAATAGGAAAACACTCACTTGGCCAGTAGGCCAGAGTTCGACAGAGAGAATTACATTGTATTTCCTCTACACTTTATTTTCTCTTTATTTGTTCTGTTATCACATCGAGGTTATGACAGCATAATTCGCTGCTAAATTACCGCATGTAAAATCTATAATTTTTGTTAAACGATCAGATACAATTAGATTGCAGATTGATTCAGTATACAGAAAGTGTGTTTTCTTAAATTTTTATCATGCACATTTTACAACACGTACAGATTCCGAAAGTGAAAAAAAAAAAAAAAAGTCCTCGGAGGTAGAATATGCCTTCAGTAACTAGAGTCTTAAGCCGGCTTCGTGGCTTAAAGGTTGTGACTTTTCTCCGTAATCTCGTATACTCTCGTCGGTAACGTGATGACGGTGAGAATCAGCAGTGGTTCGAATCGCATCGGTAACTTACGGGGTATGTGAGCCGGCCGCTCAGAAAGCAATGGCAAACCACTGAGTGTAATCTTGCCAAGAGATCAACATACAGCTGAAAGATGCTGGTGTTGACAGCGATGTCCTGTAAAGGATATGCAAAAAAATAAATAAATAAATAAAACCTAGAGTCTTCCATAGGTTCTGCTTTTTAATTGAGTCGTGAACCCACTTTGCTCTTATTGATCTCCTCCGGATGATTAGCTACTGTCTTTTAGCAGTCCCATGTATTAACTGCAGGTGGTTAATCATAAATGTCACCAAGTACAGGGACTTTACGCCCGCTTTTAGCGACTGTATGGCAACATAGTGCTTTATAAGCTCTTTTCCAAGTTGTAAAACATGCAAATCATTCATCATTCACCTTCACTCACATGGAAACATAACGTATTGCTGGTGCTTGTCTAGTGCATTCTCATGTTAACTTATATAGATTGGAATGTATGTGCATGTATGTCTCTCATATATCACACAGCATAGCTGTTTGCCACATATGAAATGCTTTCAGTTGACATCACAAAATAATGTAATATTTACTATTCTTTACTATCATTCCATCTTGCCCTTGCACTTATCTCAATCTGTCTCGTAGGATTTTTTTGGGGTATCCTTTAGCCTTTGCTTCAACATAACATTAATTCAACCTGGTAATTTGATAATGATGACAACACAAATGTTACAACAAAAAGACAACATTTAAATAAAAGTAATGCTATGGAGATCATGAAAGCGAGCCTCAGAAGTGTGGATTTTGAGAAGAATGTTATGAATATCATATAAGGAGAAGGGAAAAGAAAGGTACCGAGTGTTGCAGGCGTTGCAAGATCACTTTGAAACCAAAAGGAAAAGATAAAACCACTTATAAACCACAAGGAAAAGACAAAATCCTTTAGAAACCACAAAGAAAAGACAAAATTGTTTGGAAACCACAGGGAAAAGACAAAATCGCTTGGAAACAACGAGAAAAAAACAATATAACTTGGGAACCACCAGGAAAAGACAAAATAACGTAGAAACCTCACGGAAAAGACAAAATCCTTTAGAAACCACAAAGAAAAGACAAAATCACTTAGAAACCACAATAAAAAAGACAAATTCACGTAGAAACCACAAGGGACAGACAAAATCACTTAAAAACCACAAAGAAAAGACAAAATCACTTAAATCCACAATGAAAAGACAAAATTGTTTGGAAACCACAGGGAAAAGACAAAATCGCTTGGAAACAACGAGAAAAAGACAATATAACTTGGAAACCACCAGGAAAAGACAAAATAACGTAGAAACCTCACGGAAAAGACAAAATCCTTTAGAAACCACAAAGAAAAGACAAAATCACTTAGAAACCACAATAAAAAAGACAAATTCACGTAGAAACCACAAGGGACAGACAAAATCACTTAAAAACCACAAAGAAAAGACAAAATCACTTAAATCCACAATGAAAAGACAAAATTGTTTGGAAACCACAGGGAAAAGACAAAATAGCTTGGAAACAACGAAGAAAAGACAATATAACTTGGAAACCACCAGGAAAAAGCAACATCACGTAGAAACCATAAGGAAAAGACAAAATAACTTAGAAACCTCACGGAAAAGACGATATCACTTAGAAACCACACGGAAAAGACAATATCACTTAGAAACCACACGGAAAAGACAATACCACCTAGAAACCTCACGGAAAAGACAATACCACCTAGAAACCTCACGGAAAGGACAATATCACTTAGAAACCTCACGGAAAAGACAATATCACTTAGAAACCACACGGAAAAGACAATATCACTTAGAAACCACAAGCAAGAGACAAAACCACGCAGAAACCACAATGATAACGCAAAATCACGTAGAAACCACAAAGAAAAGACAAAATAACTTAGAAACCACAAGGAAAAGACAAAATCGCTTGGAAACCACCAAGAAAAGACAGTATCACTTGGAAGCCACAAGGACAGGACAATATCACTTAGAAACCACAAGGACAAGACAATAGCACTTAAAATCCAGAAGGACAAGACAATATCACTTAGAAACCACAAGGACAAGACAATAGCACTTAAAACCCAGAAGGACAAGACAATATCACTTAGAAACCACAAGGACAAGACAATAGCACTTAAAACCCAGAAGGACAAGACAATATCACTTAGAAACCACAAAGAAAAGACAAATGATGAATGATAAATGAAATGTGTGGAGCAAGTCAACAGTAAAGCTGGACCAGGAGAAATTAACCGTAAGTGGGCATATTGTAGGCACGGGAGGCAGGGGAAGAGGAAGGTTAATGTGAGAAGCTGAAACAACTGGACAGCCAGTAATGGCATGGAGGAGTAAAGAGGGTGTGTGAGGAGGGGGGGGGTGTATTCTAGGCGAAGTGGTGAGGCCCGTGCCTCGCACAACGAAGGTTACGAGTTCCTTTTTGGACTGTCATTCGGTTTACGGGTGCAATATTTTTCGTGATCCCTGGGGGTCGTCGCTGGAGCTACGGAGTTTGTGTCTTGTGTGACGTTTGCGCAGGCGGTTCTGCAGAAAGAGAACCTTGGTCAAATCGGGGTAAACTCGGTGTAATGAAATTATCCTCTGACCTGTAAACCTTATCTATAGTGGTGTAAGCAATGCCAACATCATCAAGCGATGAGATGGCAAAGAGGAATGGAGGGTCATGATCACCGATATCTGCTTCAGACTAGGCACTGGAAGAAGACGAAGAGATAGATGGTGATGGGAGAGAGGCCGTGACGTAAATCATAATGATGTTAATTGCTGTGGTGGTGGTAGTGGTGTGGTGGTGGTATTGGTGTCGGGTGGTGGTGGTGAACTGGTGTGGTGTTGTTGGACAGGTGTGGTGTTATTGTTGTTGTTGTATGTTGGTGGTGGTGTGGTGGTGGCTGTGTAGTGGTGTTGGTGGTGGTGGTTTTGGTGCTGCTGCTGCTGCTGCTGCTGGGAGAGGCCGGTACGTAGATCATAATGATGTTAACTAATTCAGTGCCAAACAAAACATAGGTTTGGACCCAACAAAAATGGATGGCGGAAATTGGGAAGTAAAGGGTGTCACACGTATGACTTCAAAGTTGTTAATATGGTAGCAGACATGGTGTATTATATACATTAAGTGGTTTGTATAGGGAAATCTATGTATTGGATATTTTAACTATAGTTTGATTTATAAGCCTATGGCAGTTACGGGAAGTTTGAATAAGGCGATTTGTCATCTTATAGCTATTAATCAGTTCATTTCAAAGGTAGTGGTGATAGCAACATCCATAGTGGAAGCAGTTATCGTAATAGTTGCTCACGCAATGTTAACATTAAACGTAGAAATAGATTAGAGAAGTCGGTGACACTTGGCAAGGTTGAGGGGAAAAGAACAAGGGGGAGACAGAGAAGTAAATATCTGGATAGCTTGGCATGGTCGAGACAAGAACACAGAGCTGATCCACGACTCTGGTGATTGTGTAAGAAGGCGAAATATGACCGCCCACTCTTATCGGCATGGCACATGATGATGATGCAATGTTATGGCTGGCAGTGTGGCCTAGGGTCATTGAACGCTTTTCACAATTCCCCGAAAACGAGCCGAGGATTCGAAATCAGTCGCAGACGTTTTGGAAGGAGATCGCAATGCGTGGTTGTCGATGGTATAAGTGTCGGTAATTCAGAAAACAATGGTACACTACTGAAATTAAATACGGTAGTAATTCGGTTTTCGTTGACTTCGGTTATCATCGGTTTCGGTGTTCGTTTATATTTATTTTCCGGAAAAATTTTGTCTCGTTCTTCGTCGGTTGCTTTGGATGTTGTCGGCGTGCCCACGTGACCTCGCTGCCAGTTTTGCGAAAACAAAGGAACACGCGCTTTCCAGTGTTTTTGTGGTTTTGTTTATTGATGACGACTGCTAATACTACAGTTACATGTAAGTGATTACTGCGTGTACAGTATTCGGTGTAATCTGTTTATTTTGCGGTTTTCAGTTTGAAAATGTAGTAACGCACGTAAGATGAATTCACATGTGACCTCGCTGCAAGTTTCTTATTGCTTTTGGTTTTAAGAACTTTATTTATTATCTGTAAAATGTGTTTTGGTATGTGTTTTGAAGTGTCTAAAATTAATTAATTGGATTTACATAGGTTCATATGGAAATAATTGCCTCGGTTTATTCGGTTTCTGATTTCGCCGATTGTTTTCTGACGGATTATCGACGGAAACCGAGGTATTACTGCATTTACGTGGTAAATTAGAAACAGCCATATACGCTGGGGTTGATTAGTGCGTCCTGTAAAGAACATGCAACTAACTTATGCAATGTTAACACGCTCGTATTCTTCCCCGTATCTCAACCATACGTAAGCCTTTCTTATGTCTACAGGCACGGCCGAACCAACACTTGTCTTCTACATGTTACCAAGCGCGCCTGTAAAAATCTCCAACTCGGGGAAGTTTGACACGTGGGTGGGCGCTGAAACCGCGCGCAGTTACTGTTTCCCTCGCTTTAAGAGAGTTTACATCTAGTAGGGACGGGAACGGATGGTGGAGGGGTAAGGGTTGACTGTAAAGCACGTGGGAAACAGTCCGTGAAAATGGTAAAACGGGGATGTCTTTCCTCGTCCTGAGTTTCGTCGCTCGATCTTTGCCTCGGAATTTGTTGTTCTTGTTTAACCGTAGGCGTACTGTTCTTTTCATGGCCAACATTATCCCCTTTCCGCTTGCCATATTTTCTATAGGGGGGAAAAGGGGGGAGGGGTGGCTGTGAGGTATGACGTCCTCTTGCATCGCCAACACTCTTGGTACAAGTTAATGTAAGGACGTTATGATATTCGAAATGTAAAGACAAGATGGTATACTTTCCTCTGATCTCCAGCAGTGGCAGCGGCGTAGCTAGGGAGGGAGCGACCCCTGCCCATATGCCCTATTTTTGAAAAGTGTGCAATGTGTCTTTCTAGGCGATGGCATTCAGTTTTCGGACGCATGTGTTTACTTGCTCACTTCCCCCCCCCCCCCCCCCCCCCAGCTTTCGAATCTGGCTACGCCTCTGAGTAGTTAATCGGACGACTAGCCTACTCAAATAAGGTCGAAATACTTGGAGGACGTGTGTGCCTGTTGCGCTGATTGAGGTGCAAGTTAGCGGTGTTGCGATGCGTTGAGCAGAGAACCGACACCACAGCACTTGGGAAATTTCCATACGTGCTCCCTCCTCATCTTGAACAACCAATGAAGAGTCCCAGTACTAAGGTTCTAGTTACCAACCAAATTATATGTCCATCTGGCTTTACCCAGGATCACTGATTGTCGGTCAATTTCTCTGGCCACACCCCGTCCCATCATTCTCTTCAGGACAATACAAATGCGGCCAAAAGGGCCCTGACCATATCTGTCTGATCACGCACCAATATCCCACCCAGCGGTGCAGACCAAACCAACCTGCCCGCCTGAACGTCGGGTAAAGAATAAAGCATACAACTAACAAAGTAGGTCACCGTGGCCGAATAGATACGAGTTCTGGCTGTTAAACTTCCGGTCTTCTTTTGGCTAGGTAGATGGTTAAACTCACCCACTGGCCAGTTGGATTTAAATGCTGACTTCACGCCCTTAACTTGGGGACGTATATTACAAGTACCTCAGAAGTCAGTGTGGGTTCACCTAATGGCGAGCTACACTGGTAATAAGCAAAGTTAAAAAAGTTAATCCACACGCAAAATAAGTAAGTGCACTCCCCCGACAGCGGCAAACACTATAAGTAGCAGCAGGTGGATGGACTACGCTTGGGTTCAAAGCAAAAAAAAACTGACAACAAGAATAGACTCATGAACGCGGAGAGACAAGATTGTAAAACTCCAATCAGCAAAGAATAGTGGAGTTGGTTGGTTGGTTGGTTAGTCGGTTGGTTAGTTAGTTAGTTAGTTAGTTAGTTAGTTCGCTAGTTAGTTAGTTAGTTAGTTAGTTAGTTAGTTTGTTTGTTTGTTTGTGTTTTGTTTGTTAGTTCGTTGGTTTGTTAGTTTGTTAGTGTGTGTGTGTGTATGTGTGTGTGCGTGTGAGAGAGAGAGTGAGTGAGTGAATGAGTGAGTGAGTGGAGGGAGGGAGGGTTTAGTTAGTATAGTTTAGTTAGCATAGTTAGTTTAGTTAGTATAGTTAGTTTAGTTAGTTTAGTATAGTTAGTTTAGTTAGTGTAGTTAGTTATAGTTGGTATAGTTAGTTATAGTTAGATTAGTTAGTCGACAGATCATCCTCATTGTACATCGAAACATGCAGTCCAAATGTCCTCGGATCCCCTCCTTAGTAAATCCCGCAGCATGTAGCGGCTAACGACACCATATTGCACAGCCCAAACATTCAGATCGTTACCACCATCATTTTTCTTTCGAATGACCTCTCCATCATCTTCATCACCTTGTGTCTTTAAGGCAGTTGATCAGAGTCGACTTCGCAATAATTGTGAAAAACATCAACGCCCAAGCAAGGAAAGAAATGATTGTTTTCTCGTAGTTTCCTGATCTCTTTTGCCCTTTGGACATATTTGTTTCCTCACCTCAGTTCCTGCTTAGTTGCTCTGTTTTCATAAAACCTTTGCAGCCGCGACATCCTTCGATAAACAAGGAGAAAGCCCCGAGAATTGTTCCTAGGTGAAGAGTGATGAGTGGCGGGTGAGTTGTGGTTTCAGAAAGTCGGTGAAAGAGTTCCTGGCTGTTATATAAACGAATATAGGAAGATGGAAGGTGGGAAACTGCGTTTGTAAAATGGTTTGTTTTGAGTAAACCATTAATGTTTCGAAAACATGCTTTGTAGTAACGAAATATGGGTCCACGGATAGAAGTGGAATCAACAACTTTATGAACATGTTAGTGTGAATGGATGTGTGTGTGTGTGTATAATATATATATATATATATATATATATATATATATAATATATATATATATATATATATATATATATATATATATGATACTTTCACGGGGGACAGTAGTGGAATCAACAACTGAATGTAGATATTGTGAAGGGATTTATATATGTGATACTGCCACAAAAATAGTAGTGGAATCAATAGCTTGATGTCTATGTTAGTGTGAAGGGTTTCACGAATGTGATTCTGCCAAGGGACATCATAGAGGTTGATTCTGCCAAGGGACATCATGGAAGGCTGATTCTGCCAAGGGATGACCCAGAGACTGTCTACACAGGGAAGTGGTTAAACTGTTTTGTCTGGCGCTCTGAAGGTTGTGGGTTTGTTCCCCGGACTGCCTCATTCAGACCAAGAGTGCAACTTTTCCGATTCTGAGGGTCATTTGCTGGAGCTACGGAGTTCGTGACCTGTGCGATGCTCCCGACAAGCGGCTCGCCGTTATGCAGAGACCCAGCCAAATGAAATAAAAGCTGGTGCAATGAAGCCGAGCCTCTAGATAAGGGGTGTCAAACTCAATCGCTCAGCGGGCCAAAACTCAAATCACACGTAAGGTTGCGGGCCGGACAAGATAAACATTCAATAAGCCGAAAATTAAACCTTTTTTAAACATTATATAAATTAAAACATAAGTTTTTCAGCAAAGTGTGCATTGGGAAACACCATAGCGTTGACTTGGTTTAACATTGTCTGGCAGCAAGAAAAGTGAGACAGGTTGCATTGGTGCATTTGTGTCTCCCATAAGCGCAGCTTCACTTGAAATGCCTGTGACTAATCGTCCCTGGAGGAAGATGGACTCGACCAGCACACTTTTAATATCCTTCTACTATTGGAAGTATTGAATGACTTTTGTCTACACTCCTCCCTTCCGTCTTTCATACACTATATCTCTCTCTTTCCCTCTCTCTCTCTCCTTCATAACATACCCTGACAACAGTTTCCTCCAACAATGAATAACCTGTTTATTGTTGAAAACTATGTCAGTTGTATGTATGGAATGTGTATCTGTAGTTGATAGTGTCTGCTAATGTGATTGCAAGATAGGACTCTTAGATGTTAGTCTTCGTAATCTTCTCCAGCATATTCAAAAGGCCAAAACATCAGACATCAAACATATAATTAGAACGTTCTCACCCTGGATTCTCCGTTCAGCTTGAGTCTTGACTTAATCCAATTCTTGAATTAAAAAACAATTGTTCACCACAGTAACACCATACAGTAATGTGATCACGGTAAGTCCTTTCCGTAGACAGAGTTTTCAGTTTTTTTATGTTATTATAATCCATCAGTGAAAACACCTCACACCTGTCCACAGTTATTTAACCGGTTTTCTGAATATAGGTACACTGGTCTATGGTTCTTCCCTGTTTCGTTTAGGTGAGTACTCAATTACAATGTTTTATCCTATTTGCTATGCTTGAATAAGTTCTTTCTCTAAGGTTCACCAAAACCTGTTTTTTTGACATTCGTTAGGTCACCCACTCTTATTGACTGTTTTGGTTGCATTTGCTATAGTGACATACTTTCACTGCACCTGTGAAGTGCTTGATAAAAGTGAACGTTCTTTCAGTTATTCTCAACAATGCTTTCTCTGTACAAGAGCCGTACTGGTTTATCTTCTTTGATATGTCAGGCTGTGTAGTGGAACCTGGGTAATAAACATTAAATCAGGTGATTTAAGTCTGCTTCATATTACTGTTTATGTGATTGTCTTTCTCCAGCCGTAATGAAACAGCCTCCGAAAGAATACTCTGACATAAACAGCAGAATTCACTAAAGTCTAAACTATTCACTAAATAGAAAGCAATAGTAAACCCTAAGCACATACACCTATTTCCCTATGCTAATATTACTCTAATATTAGTGTTACCTTATATAATATATAGAATTAATGATACTCCAAGCATTGAAATCTATTAGCACACAATCACTTCTATCCCATTTCCCGGGATGATTTCTTTGCTATTTTCAGGAGACATAAATCCAGTTTGCCGTCCCTTTAGGTAGCACACACTAACACAAAAACCCCAGTTGCTACTATTTATATTGGGCCTTCCGTTCTTCGTTAGTGTTTGATGTCCATACATCAACAGTCGCATTTGCCGTTTCCGTAACATCAAAAAGTTCAGTGAAATCACGTATACGTCCGGGCGCTCCATGCTCCGGTCCGCTCCGTTCTTACGCTGTTTCCCTGTATTCTCCGACGCTGGTACCTCAAAGCGTCCGATCCCTTTGATCACCGTCTCCGCTGTGTTTTCCGTTCCCGAAGTCTCCCATCCATCGGCCGATACGAGCGGCATCCACTGACCTCTGCGAGCACCTGTCCCTATTTTAGGCTAATAACCTTCAATTTATCCTTCTCTCAGATTGACAGACTCGATTGTTAACTCTTCTCCGATATTGCCATTAATGTTATATTTAATTTTATCTGGGAATCACTAAACTATCATCATTCTGTGACAATGCCTTCACTGCATCATGCATATCAGTGATAATGTGATCCCGTCTCTGGAGCTGCAGGTTCAAATCGTTGAGATGAGTGGTTATATCAGACAGAAACGCCAACTCACATTTCCACTTTTTATCCCGAAAAACTGTGAAATCTTTTCCTTTACTGTCCATGAATTGACAGATTTCCTCGATCAGCTGGAAAAATCTACTGAGAACTTTCCCCGACTTAGCTACCGCACTTCTGTATGATAAGGCATGTCACTGAACGCCGACTCTATTTCCTGCAAAAAAGACTGAAACTGGCGGTGATTTAAACCTTTGGCTCTGATAAAGTTGACGGTTTGTGTTACAATGCTCATTACATCTTCCATGTTGAGGACTTTACCACACAACGATCCTTGGTGTATGATGCAGTGATATGCTATCAATTCACCAATACAGTTGTCCTGCATCTTTAACCGCATCCTTCCAACTAGTCCACTTTTTTCTCCACTCATCGCCGGTGCTCCATCTGTTGTCAGTCCAACGAGTTTGTCCCAAGGCAGGTTCATGTTGGTTAAACTTTGACATACGTTGTCAAAAATGTCTTTTCCTGTCGTTGTCCCATGCATGGATTTCATGTCCAATATTTCTTCTGTAACATTCAAACTGGAGTCCACTCCAGGGATGAAGATGGCGAGCTGTTTAGTGTCAGTCGTGTCATTACTTTCATCGACAGCAATGGAGAATGCAACAAAATCTTTGTCTTTTTTGATCAGCTGTGTTTTCACATCAGTGGCCATCTCACAAACCCGACCAACAAGCGTATTTCTGCTAAGGCTTACCTTTGCAAACATCTGCTTTTTGTCTGAACACAATGCGTCAGACACTGTCATCATGCAGCGCTTCAGAAACTCCCCTTCTGTAAATGGTCGGCCTGATTTTGCGATCTCCTGACACAATCAAACTTGCTTTGACTGCAGCATCAGTTTGTGATTTTGCTTTGGTGAAAAACATCTGCTGTGATGTTAGATGCCTCTTCGATTCTTCTACATTCTGTAGCTTCTGCTCTGCATTCAGGTTGTTTAACTTGTCTTGATGTTTAGTCTCATTATTCTTTGATCACAACCACATTATTTCCACAAATTAGACACACAGATTTACCACGAATATCAGTAAACATATATTCAACCTCCCAGTGGCTCTGAAAGGCTCCGTTTTCAGAATCAACTTTTCTCATGGCCATTTTAAAGGTTAGCTTTATTTTTAAAAGATTGTGCATCTACCGACAGACGCGTGACTGATAACAGGTTAGCCGTAGCTGGGAAATGTGATGTAATATCCGGGCATTACACTACTTTCATTTTTTTTTATGCGCCAATCCAAAACGAGCATCTGAAAGTTGCTAGGTAACTATAACGACGAACACTAACTTACTACACAACTTTTATTTTCGCTTATTCTGATCGAAGCGAGAACGCTCTCAGGTAGCCCATCATTCGGAAGACTGCTAATTAGGGAATTTGATTTGCTTTTTATATCGTGACCATACAAAATATTTCTGCCTAAAATTCTCTCTCGGCCGAATATATTTGTACGTTGGTTGAGACCTCTCAGGCCTGATATGATTGTACTCGGGCCTTGAGTTTGACACATGTGCTCTAGATCATGGGTGAGAAATAATTTGTCTGCCAAGGGCCATTTGGATATTTATAACATCATTTTCTCTATATTTGGTCAAACATTTATTTAGTTAGTTAGTCCCAGTCTTCCTTCCTTCCTTCCTTCCTTCCTTCCTTCCTTCCTTCCTTCCTTCCTTCCTCCCTCCCTCCCTTCCTTCCTTCCTTCCTTCCTTCCTTCTTCTGCATTCATCCGGGGTGTTTTTTCAGACGTAATTTCGGTGTGTCTAGTTAGGCACCATTGGGCCAAAACCCTTAGGCCAACACATCCGACATTTGCGTGCGTTTTTTAATCAGGTTAGCATTCCTTGGGGACTCTCACTGTTGTGGTGCCGTCCACATCCCCAGCTGGTCAAGTTAGAACGGTCGAAGACTTCACAGTCCGCCCTCAAGGAAAGGCAGGGGCAGTCCATGGGCATTTTCCGCCATCCAAGGAGGCTTCCATAATTGCAGAGCCGACACATAGCGCTCTAGTACTGGGCTCTCCCAAGGAATCGCCACGTCCTGCTCATGGCTGCTTTAATTCCTCACTTCAATGTATTGGGTGTTTCGTTCGCTAGTGGCCTCTTCCCACGCAAACCAGGAACCGTCAGTCTGCAGGCGACATCCACTCAGCAAGCTTTCGCTTCGGACTTCCACGTAACGGATTCGCTAGCCAAGCGTTCCATTTCGTGTTAATACGACGACATCCACTCAGTAAGCTTTCGCTCCGGACTTCCACGTAATGGATTCAATAGCCAAATGTTCCATGTCGTGTTAATGAGACGTTTCTGTACCCTTGACTATACTCACTCAATGAGTTTTTTTTAAAATACAGATTGTATCGTAATCATTGCGCATGATTGGGAAGCTTTTTCACCTTTACTAACGCACACGAGGTAGACTACATGTGCTGCCGGCTAAACACCTGACCTCAATGCAGCAGAGAGCGAGTAACGGCCAGGCCCTCTCATCCGAGGATATTGGCTTAAAGGCGTTCAGCCATATCCCTTAACAAAGAGCCGTAGAATATGTGTCTGGATCAAGAATGGTGTGGCATCGTGCGCCTGATTCGTACTTTAACTACCTGTCCTCAGTCTACCTGTAGAGCAGCAGGCGTGAGTCTCTCTTGGTCTGGTTCCTATCCCTAGACCTGTCCGATGTAGCTGTGCTACGGTCGGCATGACTCTGGGGATTGGAACACGCAAGCCCCTCTACCACGGCAATGTGGAGACACGTCAGAGGGGAGTCTCGGTTCCAAATTCACGGCTAAAAGTCGTCCCCATAATGCTTCGCTCCTGTGCCGGTGAATTTACCACAAAATGCCCCTCACTGCCCCATGTGACAAGAGGAAAAGTCGACAAATCAACAGCCCGAACAGTTATACTATGAATAGGACGGATGCCAGAATGCCAACTCACCCTTAATATGATAGCTGAAAGTCGCTTCTCTGTAGTGGAAATGATGGTAACTGGTATTGATGATGTTGCTACTTGATATTTTGATTATAAATCTTAAAACACTCCTTGATTTATTCAATTTCGAGTCTCGCCTGCGGTGGCTATGCCAGAACCATACCAAATTGTTTCGCGAACCGTATACGACCCGCGGGCCGAACGTTCCCCTCGCCTCCTCTAGACGCTAGTACTTTTTGGTAAATGTTTCCTTCAACACACTCAATCCCAGGGTTTAGTTAGGAACACACATTCATGTGTTGTGTGTTTTGTCGTGTGTGATTGTTCTGTTTTGGTTTACCTTCAGTCCGTGTTATGTATGTATCCGGGAAAACTTTCTTCTATGTCATCCGAGTAGAGGAGTTCATTATTATCGTACATCTGATGGTACTGTTTACTTACTAAAATGTTTGTGTCTTGTTGGTTATTTTACTTACCTGTTCTCCTAGTTATTACTAATATTTTAAGTGTTTGTATCCTGTTGTTTCTTGGTTGTGCCCTAATTATTACTTTACATGTTGAATGTTTCTGTTCCGGATTGTTACTTCAGATGGTTCTATCCGTGTTGTTACTTCAATTCCTTCATCCCGTACATTATTTCTTCCAGTTAATATTATTATTATGTTTTCATTATTACATTCGTAGCATCTCTAGTGTATGCCGAGAAAGCCTTTGTCCGGAGTGGGAAATAACGGCCACTTGCACGAGCAATCGCCACGCAGTGTGCATGGTAGGGTTTGCTTCAGTACAGCTCACCTTGCTTCAGGGGTCACAGATTGTGAGAATTGCATGTTTTTGTTTTTGCCTTGGTCATGCGGGAGTTCGGGGGGGATGAACAGGATGATAGCCTGGCAGGGAATGCACCTCTTGGTGGTAGATTACCTATGGACAAGGGAGAGGTCATCGTGCGCCTGTGGGACCAGGTGGAGAAGATGGAGGAACAGATTGAGAACCCATATGTGGAGAGGATGAAATTGCGGTTCTGGTAGAATCTCGAAACAGATGGAAGACCTGGAGAACATTCAATGAGATAGCGGTGGGAACGATTAGTAGTGTGACTCTTCGCTGGCTGTTAAATGAGGGACGAAGCGCGTATGGGAATGTCCTGAATGCAGTGACTGTCAGTTCTTAGCTCAACTTAAGTTAACTCAATAACTGTTTCAATACATCGAGGATTACCGAGAAACGCTCACACATCCCATGAGATGTGTGAACCGAACATCCTGACCACTCTTATCACGTTATTGCTCTTCTTCTAAGGTCATAGTCCTCAAGCAGCCCACACCAAACCCTTTGTATGCTTATTTCTGTTGGAAAAACGCCGTAGTCAATCTCTACCAACCTTCCTTGGTCGCCTCTCGCGACAGACATGAAATGTTAATGATACCATCTTTCGCTAGTCTCATTAACACCGGCTCTGTCGCGAAGGGCTTACGAATGCAGTTCGTAATCCCGCATACCGCTTTCGAAACACAGCTGCAAGCGATTAGGAAACAGAAGGCCTTGCGTTAGTTTTCATACAATGATATTTGGTGGCGGTCGTTCAGAAAGCCATGGCAAACTACTGAACGTAAACTTGCCAAAAAATCACAACCAGCCCCAAAATGGAAGGTTGACTGCGACGTTCTGTAAAGAATATGCAATTAACTTGTTTTGTTAACACACAAACACGCGTTATTATAAACTGCTAAGTTGTAAATCACAAAACAGTCAGTAAATGCCAAGTTGATTGCAATGTCTTGTAGCAGAGCATACAGGTAACTTTCTAAACTAGGTTAATTAACGTGAGACAGGAAGAGTTAAGAACAGCCTATCATCATTAAAAAAAAAAAATGGTACGTGCTTTGGTATGCCACGAGTTCAGTATGTACCAATTGCAACTTTCTTCATCTGGTTTTACTATTTACAGACATTCATGCCTAGCCTTGTTTCGCTGTTATGTAGGTGTCATCTAGTTAGCTATACCAGGAGCTATGCTTTTTTACAGCCGAGAGTTCTCTTCACCAACTGAGTCAGTTAGTTCAACATCATCCGAGGCCTGTTTGCTGACTGACGCTCCTATGACGAGGTCTCCCCAGTAGCGTCTATAGGTGTGTGGGTGGGGCTACGTGAACCAGGCCAAGCGGCAAGATTTTTCGAGACGGTTCAGTCTAGCCCAAGCATTTAAAACAGACCCGGGAACGTGCGGACCTTTTTTCCACTCTGTTTGATCTCGTGTGCCTTCCTTCACTCGGATTTCGGGACTACTACTCGATCGACTGTCGTGTTTTCTTCACTGTTGCCAGTTTGTGTTTTACTCGTGTGTAAGCCATTTGAGAATAATTTTCATTAATTTATTGGATACATTATTGTTATTTGTTACAATAGATAGTATTTTGTAGAATGGTGTAATTTGTATGTTTAAGCTGACACTGAGTCTAGTAATAGTATTGTGCTTCCAACTGTATTCTTAGGTTGTGTTAGATTGCAAAAGCCAGGCGAACGTTCACAAATAATAGTTTAGTTTAGTCGACGGATCAACGTAACGGCACACGGGTGCAACTCATAAGTGCTCCGTTCTACTCAAGCCTGAGTCCGGAGAAACTCAACTCAGTGAACGAACTCCGTAACACCGGCGAGGTTCCTGAAATACTTTGGGTAGATTTCTAACTCGAAATTTAGGCTACTCTTTTTCGATTTCCAACTGCCAAGGCATTTTTTTTTTTACGTGCGCAACAATACACACGGTCTCACTATCAAGAGACCAGGGGACATTTTGTTACTAGAAGTCCACGTTAAAGAATCCCGGCACTCACTGGAATTTAAACCCGGGACTTTCAGCACTCGAGGCGGACACCATACCTCGAGATCACTCAGCCCTGCCCCCCCCCCCCCCACCCCCAACGTTCACAAATGCATGATTGTAATT
>JACEFZ010020693.1:300000-345000 GCA_014155875.1 Cepaea nemoralis | reverse complement strand
ATAGTTACTTTCATATCTGTGTTGTAGATAGTTACTTCCACATTTGTGTTGTAGATAGTTACTTTCATATCTGTGTTATAGATAGTTACTTTCATATCTGTGTTGTAGATACTTACTTTCATATCTGTGTTGTAGATAGTTACTTTCATATCTGTGTTGTAGATAGTTACTTTCATATCTGTGTTATAGATAGTTACTTTCATATCTGTGTTGTAGATAGTTACTTCCATATCTATGTTGTAGATAGTTACTTCCACATCTGTGTTGTAGATAGTTACTTTCATATCTGTGTTGTAGATAGTTACTTTCATATCTGTGGTGTAGATAGTTACTTTCATATCTGTGTTGTAGATAGTTACTTTCATATCTGTGTTGTAGATAGTTACTTTCATATCTGTGTTATAGATAGTTACTTCCACATCTGTGTTGTAGATAGTTACTTTCATATCTGTGTTATAGATAGTTACTTTCATATCTGTGTTGTAGATAGTTACATTCATATCTGTGTTGTAGATAGTTACTTTCATATCTGTGTTATAGATAGTTACTTTCATATCTGTGTTATAGATAGTTACTTTCATATCTGTGTTGTAGATAGTTACTTTCATATCTGTGTTGTAGATAGTTACTTCCATATCTGTGTTGTAGATAGTTACTTCCACATCTGTGTTGTAGATAGTTACTTTCATATCTGTGTTATAGATAGTTACTTTCATATCTGTGTTATAGATAGTTACTTTCATATCTGTGTTGTAGATAGTTACTTTCATATCTGTGTTGTAGATAGTTACTTTTATATCTGTGTTGTAGATAGTTACTTCCATATCTGTGTTATAGATAGTTACTTTCATATCTGTGTTATAGATAGTTACTTTCATATCTGTGTTGTAGATAGTTACTTTCATATCTGTGTTATAGATATTTACTTCCACATCTGTGTTATAGATATTTACTTCCACATCTGTGTTGTAGATAGTTACTTCCATATCTGTGTTGTAGATAGTTACTTCCATATCTGTGTTGTAGATATTTACTTCCACATCTGTGTTATAGATATTTACTTCCACATCTGTGTTATAGATATTTACTTCCACATCTGTGTTGTAGATAGTTACTTCCATATCTGTGTTGTAGATAGTTACTTCCACATCTGTGTTATAGATAGTTACTTCCACATCTGTGTTATAGATATTTACTTCCACATCTGTGTTATAGATATTTACTTCCACATCTGTGTTGTAGATAGTTACTTCCATATCTGTGTTGTAGATAGTTACTTCCATATCTGTGTTTGTAGATATTTACTTCCATATCTGTGTTGTAGATAGTTACTTTCATATCTGTGTTGTAGATAATTACTTTCATATCTGTGTTATAGATAGTTACTTCCATATCTGTGTTGTAGATAGTTACTTTCATATCTGTGTTGTAGATAGTTACTTCCATATCTGTGTTATAGATATTTACTTCCACATCTGTGTTATAGATATTTACTTCCACATCTGTGTTATAGATATTTACTTCCACATCTGTGTTATAGATAGCTACTTTCGTATGAGTGGTGTACATAATGAGTAGCAGTGGCATAGTCGGCAATGCGCACACTAATCGAGACAGTAGCCCTGGTTCAATCCCCAGTAAGTTAAACAAATCCCTGTCCCGTCATGTGGCGTAGTGGGCATATAGACATCATCAGGTAGCAGGTCCTTAGCAGAACGTCGCTCTCACCACAAGCGAAAAGTGTCTCAGTCTCTTGATTCATGCCCAGTGTGGGCATATGGTGCTAGTCCTACTTTCAGTGTCTAGATTTTATTTCCCCCCTAGCAATACTGTTGACCCATCATTCTTCTTCTTTTTTCCTTCTATCCCTGATCGGGACATAAGCTCTCAACCAACCCACTCAAGCCCTCAACCAGCCCACTCCAAGCCCTCAAACAACCCACCCCAAGCCCTCAACCAGCTCACCCCAAGAATCCCTAACCACCATAAAAGAACATATGAAGAAGGAGATATATCTTAAT
Organism: Cepaea nemoralis; assembly: GCA_014155875.1. Taxonomy (NCBI): domain Eukaryota; kingdom Metazoa; phylum Mollusca; class Gastropoda; order Stylommatophora; family Helicidae; genus Cepaea; species Cepaea nemoralis. The sequence goes on along the minus strand of JACEFZ010020693.1, from coordinate 342,979 downwards.
GGGGAAAACAAAGAAAATTGAAATAGTTTGGTCATGTGAAACGTCATGAAAGTCTGAAAAGAACAATAATGGAGAGGTATTTGCCTGAGAAGAGAGGAAGATGATTTGCCAAACAGAAGATGGGTGCAGGATGTAGCGGATGATCTCCAGATGGGTGTATCAGACGCGGGACATCTTGCTTATGACCGAGAGGTTTTCCGGAAGGTTGTTATTGGAGCGTGGTTCTACAAAGGACATGCTACTGAATGAATGAATGAATGAATGAATGAGCTAGTAGACACTCAGGGCAGTAGAGGCGGCAGTGATAATGTAATGGTCAAACACTTGCTGGTAATTATGGGTTCGAATCCGCATTAGTTTCAGAATTTTACAATTGTTCTAGACTTCTAGGTCTTGTCCCACCTAAAATCGTTACCAGGTAACGTTTCGGGAGAAAAGGCGACCGCATGATATTGAAAACTTCAATTCTCCCACACTCTCCTAACGCCGGTTGGTTTATAGAAAGATCTGTGTACCACGATGTGTAAGTATGTACCACGAACTGTAATTCCCGTGCTACCCACTTTGTCTCGCCTTCGGCATGTGAACACCAAAAATAAACATGAAATGCATGTTCTTTAGCTCCGAGCTGGGCTTTGTATTGTAGCATTTGAATGGCGACTGGTATACCATTAAGTTCGGTACATCCGGTTCATACATAGGGTTAGTTTTTAGACGTCCCGGTTTTTAATGAAATAATCAAATTTCTCCAAAAATGCTATCGGGACGCTTATTTGTCCCGGTTTTCCCCCTGTCACAGGGAAGATGTAATTAAATCGAAATCTGTCTCTATTTTCAATTGGTAGAACTGTTTAACCTGTGACAGAGACTAAGGAAAAATGTTTCAAGCACAAGCTGCATGTCAGAATATGAAAATAATATAGTACGCAACAAGCCACTATCATTGAATATTAGAGAGTAAGTACTGTCATGTTATAGAACACCTGGTTTGTTGTATGGCAGTGAATCATGGAACTTGAATGAATAAATTAGGAAAAGCTTGGAAGCAACGGAGATAGGTTTGGCATTGGTAACATAGAGTTGGTAGGAAGATTGTGTTGTAAAGTGCCTTCTTAGTAGTTATTGATACATGTTTGTTCTTTAGTATTGGCGTCATTTGTCCAATGAATTGGTTTGCCTTATTGCATCTATTTTCGATCTTCATACTGCTCGTAGAAAAACTAAGAACACCTACTATACAACTATCTGAAACAGACATACACATTTCTTAGATCATATCATGAGAAAAGAGGCACCGGGAAGAATCGTGACAACTGGTAAGATCAGTGGGAGAAACGGCAGAGGCGGACAGAGAGAAAGATGGTGCTGGATGGACTGAGATGTTGACAAGGATGAATATGATCATCAGAGTTGATCCAGAACTCCAAGGTCAGAAATCTTTGGAGAGACACAAATGCTCACACTAACTGGCAGGTTACTCTGCCTCTTTTCTCACTGATTTTTCCAATTATCATCATCACCATCAAGTGCCGTGCCGACTGGCGTAGACGTTCATGACTCTCCACAGATCTCGGTCTTTGGTTTTCTAGATCAACTCTGCCGTTGATATTCCTCCATGCCACCGTCGCAATCCATCCAGCATCATTTCTCGTGGTCTGCTTCTGCCTCTCTTCCCCTAGATCTTTCCAGTTGTCACTCTGTTCTCCAACGCGTCTCTTCTCATCACATGACTAAAAAAAAAAGCTGTTTGTCTCTTTCTTGTTGTTGTATATAATGTTCTAGTTTCGTTAGCCTCTTTAAGGCATTCGATGTTAGTTACTTTGGCAGTCCAAAGAATTCGCAATATTCGTCTAAGGAACCACATCTCTGTTGCTTCCAATCTCTTCCTAATTTGTTCATTTATATTTCCAAGATTCACAGCCATACAGTAAAACAGGTTCTATATAGCTTTTCAGCACTCTCTTTCTTACATTCAATTATAGTGACTTATTGCATAAGATATTCTTCATTTTCTTAAATGCAACCTTTGCTTGTCCTATTTTGCTCTTAATCTCTGTTGTGCATCTTCCATCTGATGTTATAAATGTCCCTAGATATTTAAAACTATCCACTTGGTGAAAAATTTTCCCTTCTATCTCTGTTTCACATTTGGATGTCACCTGTTTCTTTGATGTCACCATTGTTACTGTTTTCTTGATATTTAAGGAGAGTCCTTTCTTTATTCCAATTATCACACTCAGTTATTCACCTCACCGGTCAATGCGTCCGACTTCGACGTGTCATTTTTGTAACGCTTGACAGAAACCGAGGAAGACAAAGAGAAAAATTTTCTCATGACACGGAAAGATATTAACATTAACACAATTGATCTCTTCGTCCCTCTTTCTTCTTCTGTGGCCTGCTATCTCTGTTAGGGTGTAGGACTGCAAACAATTCATCCCATGTCGTCGCACCCATGGCTGTCACAAACAGCCTCTTTTGTCCTCCCCATAATTTTCATTACCGGCTCTACCTATTTTCTACGTGTGTTTTTATGTCTACCTCGATTTCTTTTGCCTTGTTCATTCCAGGCAAAAGGCCTTTACACTATTCTCAAGTTTCCTCACTGTACATCCTATCCCGCACCGGGATCCTACCTTCACCTCCCGATTAACCGGTATGTGTCCAATTCTCTCCGTGAATTCCATATGTATTTGTCCAGCTCTCTCCGTGAATTCCATATGTATTTGTCCAGTTCTCTCCGTGAATTCCATATGTATTTGTCCAGTTCTCTCCGTGAATTCCACATGTATTTGTCCAGTTCTCTCCGTGAATTCCATATGTATTTGTCCAGTTCTCTCCGTGAATTCCACATGTATTTGTCTAGTTATCTCTTTGAATTCCATATGTATTTGTCTAGTTATCTCCTTGAATTCCACATGTATTTGTCTAGTTCTCTCCGTGAGCTCCACGTGTATTTGTCTAGTTATCTCCGTGAATTTCACATGCATTTGTTTAGTTCTCTCCGTGAATTCCACATGTATTTGTCCAGTTCTCTCTGTGAATTCCACGTGTATTTGTTCAGTTCTCTCCGTGAATTCCACATGTATTTGTCCAGTTTTCTCCGTGAGCTCCACTGGTCTCTCTGTGAGCTCCATGTGTATTTGTCCAGATCTCTCGATGAGCTCCACATGTATTTGTCTAATTCTATTTGAGCTCCATGTGTATTTGTCTAGTTCTTTCCGTGAGCTCTGCATGCATTTGTCCAGTTCTCTCCGCGAACTCTGCATCTATTTGTCCAGTTCTCTCCGTGAGCTCCACATGTATTTGTCTAGTTCTCTCCTTGAACTCTACGTGTATTTGTCTAGTTCTCTCCGTGAGCTAAGCATTTATTTGTCCAGTTCTCTCCATGAGCTCCGCGTGTATTTGTGTAGTTCTCTCCATGAGCTTCACATGTATTTACCTAGTTCTCCCTGTGGTGATTCTGTTAAACCACTCCAGCACAACTAAGTACGAGTAACACTAAGCACAGAGGAGGGTTGTAGAAAGCTATATTCGCCCACGCCAGACGGCAACACATTTGAAGAAGTCTGACAAGCAGATTTACTAGGCGGCAAGCTAAACAAACACACAGCAACACACTAACTGCACACTTTACGCACGCCATATCACATTGTATAACGTACAGATGATAAAGCGCAGTTACAATGGCTGAACTTTCCCCCGCAACAAAGTTCATAAACCAAGGAGCCAGTTTTGTTAGTTTTTTTTTTAAAACGTTATTTCTGCAAAGGTTCCCGCCATGTTATTGCGCGTGGGTCACCGTTAGAAACAAGTGATGGAATGGATTGCTTTGATAAATCTTTAAATAGTGAATCTTTGTAATACTAATTCAAATGATTCACTGTCAAACAGAAAGTACGTTTGGACCCGACATGGTTCACAATCAAATAAACAAGTATTAATTATTATAACGGAAATTTCCGTTCAATGAGCAGTTGAAATTGTTTAGGATACCACGAAACGAAACAAGTAACACGTTGACACTAGTACGGCGATATATCATCCTTCTAAATAAATGGAAGGTAATATTTGCCGATATACTATTCTTCGGCGCTGAAGCAGTGCTTCTTCGCCAGCTCATCCAGCATTCCCTCTCACTCAGTTGACTCACTAGAGGGATTCAAGGAGTCTCCATGACGAGTGTTTACTCTATCTGTATCGCCTTGCGATGGTCGTCGCTTCGATTCGGAGCTACGCTTTTGTTTCACTAGTGGAATTATTTCGGAAACTCATGAGGGGTCGTCGCTGGAGCAACGGAGTTCGGACTTTGTGCGATACTTTTGACAACCTGCCCTGTGGAAAGAGATTGAGCCAAATGTTGTAAAACACGCAGCCATGAAGTCGAACCTCTTGCCCCTTTTTAACTAAAAATGCTATTGATTGCAGCGACGTTCAACAGCCAGACAAAATAGCGGAAAGGCTGTTTTTATATCGGGCGGGTACAGTTTTACCCTAATGGAACCAAATGGAACCAGAAGAAGAGACCGACCATGTAAAATATGGACAGAGGGGATAACAGAGTCCTTGGGTAAACTCGATATATGAAGCCCATAAACGGACACTCTCCGCTGTTTATGCTTCACCTCGACACCGCAAGGTACAAGATGAGAGATGAAATGAGGTTTTCCCTAAGCTTTCTTTGTCTAACATATTTCTTGGTGTATAATTCTGCTGACGTGTAAGTGGCGACTAATTAAAACAGAGACAAAGTTCCTATCAAGTCTCCTGCCATCATCTATGATGTACCAGTTCTATCACACGTTCAAACCTTGAACACACGGAGGAACATGTGGTTATTCTTTCCCTAACTTTAGCGGACGACGAACTCAGACGTCTGTTACTCATTCAACGGCGCCTATGATATTATCCACGTGGCCTGACTAGCGATTACACTGTGAGGTTTTTTTGTGGGTTTATAGAGAATTACAGAAGTTCCAATGAGTGAAGTTCTATAAAGTATATCTCTCTATAAAAGATACAGGTTAGTAACAGCAAGTGTTGTCTAGAGGTATTGATATTTATTCTCGCATAACCCTTGTAGAGAAACCATTCAGAATTTTGGCTCATTGAGAAATTAGACCTAAGTTAAGTTCTACACAGAATTATTTATAGATGATTTCTCTTCTTGGCCATATTTAGAGATCTTGGCAGTTAGCCACAGTAACCAATGAAAGCAGTTCTCTCATCTTCCAGCTGACTGTGCTCTGATCGCCAACCTCATTTTTGATCTCATTACTTATTTCAAGTGACACAAGACACTTGGACAAATGATCACATTGACAATTGTACCATTGTAGTGAACATAAACAACAACAACTGTATTTTACACTGGTTGAACAAGACATCAACATGAGAAGATCTTGACAACAGTTGGACAAACATTCACAAGGAATGATCACACCAACAGATTAGACAAGTCATACATCATGGAAGATACTTGACAACAACCACACAGAACTTCCACAATATCTGTAACCAACAACAACAGTAGAGTACCAGTCACCATGAAGATGCTTGACACCAGTTGGACATTTCTTTCTCAACAATGTACAAGACAATCACAGAGACATATATCTCAAAACTGTTCTCTTACAACTAATCTTTTATTAATGTCTGATGAGGTCAAGTGAAGACTCAGGCTTCATATTCTGCCAACAATTTACATCTCAAATATAAGTTTATATGCAAATTATAGTGACATTATGTATGAAAACCCAAACACATCACTCAATATCCCCACAGAAACATCAATCTAAAACAAACCCTCCTCCTTCACATCTCTACTTCATCAAGATATCCTACACCACAACACTTTAATCATGCTATCACTTTTCCAACCGTCAAATGAGGAAAACACATGATAAACCTATAGCCGGGCACAAGTATAGGGAGACACTGCTATACTGATCCGTGTACCGTCTTTTAGCACCTATGAAAGTGTTGGGAATGTCTCAGGTTTCAGTTTCCCCATAATGTTTTTCCAGTTCAGGCTATTCCCTACTTTGACTAGTCCGAAGCAAGTGACAAACATGTCCTTCCGAAGGGTGAGTAGACTGTTCGCAAAGTTGATAATTTGGGATTAGTTTTACTTTTCAGTAGATGAAGATCTAAAAACTATTATGTCCCATCATTCTTCTCTGTCAGTCTATCTCCCACAAAAGGTTCTGATGTAACTGAATCACTCCACCTAATTATCATTAATCCATTTTTGAGAATTTGCTCTATTTATTAACTTCTGCTCCTTTAGCTTTCAGCCAATATTAATACTAAGCTGTGATATAGTCTGCTCCAAGTGCACCTTTAATGTCCACTCTTAGCCAGTAGTGACATGCTGAAAACCAGGTAATCTCTCCTCTTAAGGTTTCTTCTTGAATTTATCTTGAAGATATAGCCTGGGGCTTTTACAAAATTGGAGAGTATCCCTGTTTTAGGCTTCTCATCAAAGACTATTTCTTCAGTGCCAACTGTATAGGCCAGAATTAGTGGATTCAGGCTGAACATTTGCAACCTGTTGTTCATGTGGTACTTTTTGGAGTTTGACTTTTCAGCTGGAGTTGAAGCTAAAGCTCAGGACTTCCCTGGAGTTGTCCTGGTAATTGAAAGGCCTCCCCCATCTTCCTCATTCTCTGTTAATAAACAAAGACACAACATGTGTTTTACATCTATTGAACCATTGTCACAGTTATACAGTACTATCACAGATTCAGAGAGGAATGGGAGGGGAAAGGGGAGTGTGATATTCGAACACCCGCCTCTCACTGATGATGAAGTGCAATTTTATTTGGGGGTTTGGGGTGATATCCTTTCTCCAGGTTCATCCCCAAAACCGTGAAGTCATAGGCACATACTCCTAATCAGAGGCAGCTTCACACAATTATCTTGTAACTTGTCACAATGAGTGGATCACAGGGACCGGTGTACCATGAGAACAGACAGTGTGATTAAGCACTAAGAAGTAGGCATTGTATGGCAGAAATCATGCACTAGAAATGCTTTCACATGTGGAATACACATAATGAAAGAAAACATGAATTTTCCCTGACAAATAGCATGAGCCTTCCCATGTATTCAGCTGACTAGACACTGTAGGTTATGCCACATATTGCTCCTCATTGGAATGTAGCTCATATAAACCTAAACTATTGTTGCAAAGGACCTGTGCATAACGTCAAAGAGAAATTGCATCCCAGGCAAATCTTTATGAATGCTTTTGGCAATCTTTTTTGATCGTAATAGTCACCAGACATTACATGGACTTTGTAATTTCTAAAGTGCAATGCAGTCCTGCAAACATGAATTTAATAAGCGTCTTCACTTTTACAAATATGAGAAGTTAATTATATAATTATCATCTCATTCACCCAAACATTCTCAGCCATTATAAGGGAGAAATTACATGCAGTATATAGCATCACACATTCTGAAACATAACTGCCAAAGGCAACTCTCAAGAGCGATGTACAGTTTGGTTAAGAATGGTCATGATAGGCACTCAACAAATGTTCAGAGCGCACAAAGGTTTTGCCATATGCATTGAGCGTGGTTTACAGTCATAAGCATATGCAAATCATCAAATCAGACAGACAATAGACATGGTAAGAATGTTTCACTGCGGTAGACATGACAGGTTTTGAGCAGCAGTTTTAGAGTCACTGTACAACGAAGTCCTGTCTTCTTTTCACATTTTCTCAAGAAAATACTCGGCCATTCGTCTCTCTCTCTCACTTCATCAGGTTTACACATAACATATTAAATGATTTAGGTACCTGGAGTGCAGATGACCACATCTTAAAGAATGCTTTTGGGCAAATTTTACCACTGCATCTTGAACACGTCTTGACTGGTTGGAATCAATGCTTCGACTGGCGGGCTAATTATGTATTAAGGAGCGTTACCAGCCCAAGGGTTACCCAATCAAATTGAGTCCCCACCATTCATCTACCCTCTCTCGATCTAGAATCTACGATTCTATTTTTAGTTAGGGTATCAAGACGGCTTACTGTGGTTAACTACTAAGTATTGAGAAATGTAAATGGACTAGGGATGCGAACGTCTGAAGACATTATGCTACATACACTAATACGCTCGTTTGGCTATTTAATACTTATACATTAATTCGCCTCATTTCTGGTTCGTATGTTTCCAGAGCCTATACGGGGTGTACAGAATAGCAGCACCGTAACTTACCATGACGTAAGAGGCATTTAAGGAATGTTGGCATGAGACTGGCTTTTTCATCTTTAGTAAACTTCGCTGTAACGTCCTCCTTGATAAAGACCTCTGGATCCGAATCTAAACAAATGGGTCAGCACAACATGCTGGAAATGGAGGAGCGGGAGCGTACATTGAATACACAAATAATACTAGGGACACGGCCCGAGTACCAATAGGAAAGCACTGTTCGAACTGTGATGCGGAAATCCAGACAATCAAGATAGCAACAGAGAAATTACTGAATATCAGCCATGGTACACAACCTGTGGTGCTATTGACAGATGCAAAATCAGCACTTGGGGCGCTCCTGTCTGGGAAATTGTCAATGCTACGGACACTACTTCCTGAACTTGGCAGCCAGCGTAAGGTCACCATACAGTGGATACCATCTCACCGTGGAGTACCCGGAAATGAGAGAGCTGACCGACTAGCTAATGAAGGAGCAATAGAAGAACAACCTCATGTACCCGTTACATGCCACTAGAAGAACAGAAGATCAAATCAGTCAGAAAGCCACCAACACCTGCTCAAGATGACTACCACTTTATGGACAGACCAGAATAAATCATTATTCTGAGCTTCAGAACAGGACACAATATATTACGCAGCCGCTAGTTGAAGAAGAATGAGGAGGGGGAGGGGAAGGATGACGAAGAAGGAGGAGGAGGAAGAGGTTTAGGAGAAGGAGGTGGAGAGGGAGGAGGAGCAGCAGCAGCAGAAGCAAAGTCCAACAAGTTATAAACAAGTTTACAGGTGCTTGGCATGAGGTGGTCGAGAACCTATGCTCCATTGGGAGATGAACGGCAGAAGAAGAAAGAAGGAAACTCTGATTACCTAAACAACTTCAAAGATTACAGGGATTCTCAGTTCCCCATGGGTACCACAACGACCGTGTCTTTATGTGTATCGTTTCTGCTGAAACAGTTTCATGTGGGAAAATAAATCCCATGTCAGCAAGCACCACCACCCCATTTTGAGAAGCCTTGATTTGCCACAGAAAGAAACGGGTCTCCTAACGGTGTCTCAACGTCGTAAGTGATCATAAATGTCATGGTTCTACAAAAATAGGGTGCATGCTGACACAAATGTCATGTTCTATAAACATGGAACATGCTGTCATGCAGACAACGAACCTTGGTGATATGTGTGATGACGTAGAAGCACAGTTAAGACAACTCTCAGAAGCAGAATGTAAGACGTTTATTGAATATAATTGTGGACAGTACTGGAAAGCCACAACAGTAGATTAACAAGGATGAGTTTATGGGCGGTCATAAAGTTATATATATGAAGGGGTGACAAGTTAAATGAACTTAATACCAACCCTGTGTACGAATAAACAGGTAATACATAATGTATCATGTGCAGTTTGTTAGCACCAGTTCAAATCTCCAACGTGGGATTTGTAAAACAGTGAGATTTGTCGGTTTGAACTCAAGCGTGTTAATATGAAAGGGCTTGTCTGTGTCTAGATGTAAGGGCTTGTCTTATCTAGATGTAAGAGCTTGTGTGTCTCTAGTTGTTAGAGCTTGTGTGTATCTAGTTGTTAGGGCTTGTGTGTATCTAGTTGTTTAGGGCTTGTCTGTGTCTAGATGTAACGACTTGTCTGTGTCTGGATGTAACGACTTGTCTGTGTCTAGATGTAAGGGCTTGTCTATGTCTAGATTTAAGGGCTTGTCTGTGTCTACATGCAAGGGCCTGCATTTGTCTAGATGTTCCGCTCTAGGCTTTGCGCAAATATATAGATTTGTAATGTCCAGATGTAAATCCTTGGATGTGTCCCTGGCTACAGCCTGGCCAGTGTCCAGATGTCCAGCTGGTCCGTGCACATGTTTAGGCTGGTCAGCATCACTTTCTACGGACCTGTGTCAAAGATCTACATAGGAGCTTAGAGAGTTAAGACGGAGCTACACAGAGAACATCAGACAGGAGAGACACGGGCACTATATTTAGCTTGACAACAGGACACACTCGTGTCAACTAAGAGGTCATTGAGTGCTTATGAGCGAGGGTTTCCCAAGAGTATAGGAAACTCGCCTCTCGACGAGTAACTGAAGAATACCAGTTACTGTAGTTAACTGACCAAGCGTGCTAGGACTCTACGCACGCAAACTCGCCAGCGCACGCAGGACTGAATGTCCGTAGTTGAACGCGCAACTAGAAGCGTGCCTCAGACTGGGACAAGGACGGATAGAGAGCAGACCTGTTCGCTAGGAACCCTATATAGTTTATAGACAATAGTGTTAGCTAGGTTTAGATTCCAATTAGTAAATAGTATCATTATTTCCACCTCTTCATTGCATCTGTGAAACATACCATGCTGTTGATTATCAATGAAGTATTCCGCTCGCAGAGCTTGTTTGTAAATAAAAATTTATCCTTTTGCAAACCACACGAGTTATTGATTCGTGTCGTGCAAAAGTAGGGAGTCCTGAATTACCTGTCGCAAGTAAGTTGCTGACAACCTGCATGTGTCAGTAGACTTACACAAGTGAGAAATATCATCTTAACTTAACATATTCAGTACCAAACAAACATCGATGGCGGAAAATGGGAAGTAGGGGTGTGTCACAGCTATGACTTCAACGGTCTTAATATGGTAGCAGATATGTTATATTCTATATCACATTAAAGGAGGTTCATTATGGAAAGTTATTATATATAAGCACATGGCATATACGAGAAATCGCCTAAGACGATTTATCATCCCATGACACTTAACCACTTAAAACCTTTCTTCTTCTTCTTCTTCTTCTTCTTCTTCTTCTTCTTCTTCTTCTTCTTCTTCTTCTTCTTCTTCTTCTTCTTCTTCTTCTTCTTCTTCTTCTTCTTCTTCTTCTTCTTCGTTCGTTCGTTCGTTCGTCGGGAATGTTGTTTTAGACGTAATTTTTACATTGTGCCTATTTACAGCAGAGCTGCGATATTTGCACTTTTCGGCCGACACATCCGACTTCTACAGTCATTTATTGGCGGGGTCACCTTCCATGTAAACCTTTCTATATTTACCCGTAAAAGTTCACTTTCTTCTTCTTGTTGTAATGTCAATATGAACAACTATCGATCTGTTAAGAAAAGCAGTTCGTTTGATCGCGAAATAAGCCTGAACTGTAACATGACCTATAGGAACCCTTCACTGATTCCCATTCACCCCTCCGACATGGCTCTCTTTCATTGCCAGGTCATGCGGATCGGTACGTATACGTGGGATATTATGTTGTCTTAAGTGAGATGACCCATTTTGAAAGTTGCTGATACAGGTTTTAGCTATTTCACCGACCTTTAAGGGGAGGTTTAGAATAATTCAAGTGTGTTTGCGTTGTGCCTGTGGAGGGACTCAAAGGGTTATTGTAGAAAATGTGCATTCATTAGCACCACAGTGTCGGAGACATTAAGTTTGGCCTTGTTAAGAATTCCCATATTTAGACAAGACGGTAAAGAATCTGCGGATATACAGAAAAATATGTCATATTTCATGGAAACAAAAACAATCAAATACAGAGGTTTTAGAAAAGAGAGTTGATGAAACAAATAAAATGAGGCAGGTGAAATATTTCGGCCAAGTTAAATAGATATAACACTCTTATAAAAACCTTACTGAGGGTAAAGTTGAAGGCCAGCGAGCAAGAAGTAGACAACGATACAAGTGGGAAGATATCGTCAAGAGATGGACGAACAGCAATCTGACAGAATGTACAGTCAAGGCGAGAGACAGACAGTGTGAGAGATTCATTGCAGCCAACCTTCATTGTGGAGACGGCACCTGATTGATTGATTGGTAAAGAATCCCTACCTCGTCTTGGGGTTGTGTTGGGTATATTCTGCCAGCGCCATGTTTCTATAGCCCAGTCAATCTGTACAACTGGTGAAGTGGTCAGTACCATGTATAACCCAGTCGGTCTGTACAACTGGTGTGTGGTCAATACCACTGGAGTTCAGGTCAATGTTGACACCCCCCCCCCCCCCAAAAAAAAAAAAAATAAAAAAATAAAAAATAAAATAAAATAAAAATAAAAATAAAATATCACAGCCTAACTGGGATTTTAACACATGGCCATCGGGCCTGTGGGTAAGCTCTATCAGAGGTCAGCATGACCGAATGGATAACAGCTCTCGTTCTTAAACTTTCGGTGTGCTAATGCCGAGGAAGCGAGTTCAACCACTCCACCGGTCAGTTGGATTTAAATGTTGACCTCAGAAGTCGGAGTGGGTTCTCCTGATGGCGAGGGACACTGGTAGTAGAGAAAGCTAATCCACACGTAAAAAATCAGTCCAGGGCGGAAGCAGTAGCGCGTGTGTAAACTATGTTTCAGTTCAAAGCGAGTGAACCTAACAGGAAAACAAAAAACTAAATAGGCTATCGTGACTTCAAATTGTGGAGGTTCCTCTTCTTCTTTTGCATCCAGCTGAGACACAGGTCCTTCGACAAACTCACGCCAAGCCCTCATGTCACCTGCTGTCTCCTGCAGATTCCCTCCATTTTCTCCCAGTATTATTCAGTTCTGTCTGTAGTTCTCTTCTCTGTGATTTTTTTAAGGCCTCCCACTATTTCGCTCGCCTTGTGGGTTCCAGAGTAGAGAGAGAGAGTCCAGTTGTACTATCGGGGTTTCTCACTCGTGTCCTTTCCAGCGCCAGCGTAAATTCCTCGCCTTGATTCATTGGGATGTGTCTAGGTCTCTCCATGAGCTCTACATTCGTAATTCATCACGTCACTTGGGAGACTGCTGCCAAAGACCAAAATTCGTAGCGGACATCATTACGCAAGGGTGCAGTCACTTGTGAAGCAACCAGGACTGCAAGAGCTGTGAAGAATGGGGTTGACAAAAAATCCACTGCAGGAGATCTTCCTCCTGGAACATCAAACATTCTTTGCCCACATTGTCAAAGAACATTTCGAGCCTAAATAGGCCTTACCAGCCATCTTAGAACTCACGGCTCCAAATTTTCAACTCCACTGGATGAAATGAATGGTCATCATCATTCTTGTTAGACAAACACTACATTGATAATTCTGCCATATCATTTTATTCCCACTATTCTGCACATGCACCAATTAGCTTATGGGTAATTCTTTTTGTTGTTCTCCGTGTTGTTCTGATCCATACAATATTACCAATTTACCACTGGAGTTAAATATTCTATGTTTGATGTTAAATTTAATTTATTTTCATTTCCACAAATTTCTAAGAGTAACGAAAGCTCTTCTTACCGTTTGTATTCTCATTTCTTCTTCTGCTGCCTTCATCCGGAATGTTTTTAATTTTTAGACGTAATATATTTGTGCCTATTTACACCAGAGCTGCGATATTTGCACCTTTCGGCCGACACATCCAAACTTCTTCGTGCATTTGTTGAAGTCGGAAGTGTCGGCCGAAAGGTGCAAATAATTTTTATTTTAATATCGATGTCGGTTCATCCATCCGTGTCAACGCTACCACCTAAAAAGGTGTATGATTCCATCTGTTGAAGTGAGGTTTCACCAAGGTAGATGTGCTACGTGTCTAATGAATTCTCGTTATCTGTGTCTTTTAGGCTCATGGTAGTTCTGTCTACATGTCTTTTGTCTCTCGCTGTTTATTTTAATCTTTTTCTCACCGCTGTTAGAATTATAGTGATCAGTTCGTTCATAGTTTTACTTTCATTGTCGTTCTTTTAGTCCGTAACCTCCATCTTTCTTTCTTTCTTTCTTTCTTTCTTTCTTTCTTTCTTTCTTTCTTTCTTTCTTTTTTTCTTTCTTTCTTTCTTTCTTTCTTTCTTTCTTTCTTTCTTTCTTTCTTTCTTTCTTTCTTTCTTTCTTTCTTTCTTTCTTTCTTTCTTTCTTTCTTTGTAATTTCTTTCTTTCTTTCTTTCTTTCTTTCTTTCGTTCTTTCTTTCTTTCTTTCTTTCTTTCTTTCTGTTCAGTGTTAGAATACTATGTTATGCCACTCTATGTTAGCTTCAGCTCGCAAAGAGACATGGCCCTGCCCCAGCTCAACAGCGCAATCAATCAACGAGCGTGTGTATGTTGTTGTAACTGAGTATGTTTTGCTTGCTTATTTGCTTGTTTTTGGTGTTTGTATAGGCTGGAAATGTACTTAGTAATCCGTCATGCCGCTTTTTGATTGATTTGTGAGCGAAGAAGTAAAGAAAGAAGTAGACGAGGAACAAACAGCAGAAGGAATTGGAAAAGGAGAACACATGGGAGAAAGAATTGGAGAAAGGGAAGAACGGGGGACAAGTAGAAGGAGGGCGAGGGACAGGGGGAGGAGGAGAGGGAGAGGGAGAGGAAGAGGGATAAGAAGAAGAACAGGAAGAAGCAGGGGAAGGAGACGAGGGGGAAGAACAAAAAGATAAGGAAGACGCACGAGAAGAAGAAGTAGAGCAAGAAGAGAGAGAAGAATAGAAGGAAGAAAAGCAAGAAGAAGATCAAAAACAGTAGAGAAAAGAATAGGAATAAAAAGAGTAAGGAAAACTCAAGAAATAGCACAAAAAGAGGAGGAGGAAGTGCAAGAAGAAGAGAAAGTAGAAGCAGCACAAGAAGAGGGAAGAACGCAATCACGAATGGGATGAAGAAGCAGAAGATCACTAAGAAGAAGAAGTGGAACAACAAGAAGACGAAGAAAATAGAAAGCTGCACTAGCACGAGAAAGAGAAAAACAGAAACTAACACACACACACACACAAACGCAAACCGCGCTATCTACAACTGTGAGCGCACATTCCCCACTAAAGAACTTATCTTTTCGCGCACAACAGACCTACTTCCTTTGTACAAACCATTTTCTATCGTCATTTTAAAGTTATTTTCCTTCTCCGCAACCTTTCCCCTCCACCTCATCATATTTCATCTTAGCTATGGCGTTGTCGTCAACATTCCGAAAAGTCGGTAACGTGTGATGAATTTGGTGGTACCACGAGCAATAGGAGTATCTTCTGGCTTCTGTAAGTGAAGAAAAACAAAAGTCTGTCCTGTTCGCTGATTGGACAGTTTACGCGTAGGTGGGGAAAATGCCCGCGAAAACTTGTGTTTATTTCGCTTTTTGCCTTTACTTGGAGGCAGGAGTTTCTTGCTCCAGGCATGTTCCAGTTCTTTGTTAGGTATAAAATGTGTATGTGTATGGCGTGAGGGTGGGAATATAAAGGGTTGGGTAGTTAAAGTTAGTTGCATATCGTTTACAGGACGTCACAGTCAAACCCGGTATTTTTGGCGGTTCGTGATTTATTGGCAAGTTTACGTTCGGTAGTTTGCCATTGCCGGTCTCCCTGGCCCAGAAGTTAGCGACTTTCTCCGTAATCCCGTTTATCCACGTGAGCAAACGCAGCTGCGCGAGAATCGGTAGCGGTTCTCGCCGCGTCGGTTACTTACGGGATATGTGATCCGGCGGCTCAGAAAGCGTGCCTGACTACTGGCTGGGTCGTGGTCGGGTCGTGTCTGTCTACTGGCTGGGTCGTGTATTCTGGCTGGGTCGTGTCTGACTACTAGTTGGTATGCCCTAAAGCAGAGAGTTCGGGTCTGTAAGAGAACAGGGCATTACCTGAGACGTCGATAAAACACACGGACGCAAACTCACACACAGAGAGACAAACACATCCCACACACACAGATAGACAAACACATCCCACACACACAGATAGACAAACACATCCCACACACACACACACACACACACACTCGCGCGTACTCACAGGACACACACTCACATACTCATTCATACTCTGACACACACACACACACACACACACACACACACCATTATACGCATAGACACACACGCACTTGTAAACACAGATACACATACCACTCACTTATACACACAGACGTACATACACGTACTCACACTTATTCACACACACACACACACACACACTCACTGATATACACTCACTAACTGATATACACTCACTCACACACAATCACACAAACACTCACTCATACATATAGACATTAAAACAGTCATACACTTACAGACACATATATACTCACACACGAGCACTCTCACACTCATTCACACACACATACACATACTCACGCTCACGCAAACACTCACTCACTCAAACACTCATACACATAGACGTTGACACATTCGTACACTCTCACACACACGCACATTCACTCACACACACGCACTCACACACGCACAGATTCACTCACACACATACATTCCGCGTGGCTATAGAGGCTAGATTGGGTCAGTACACAAGTCGTGATGGCAAATCCCATGGGGAAAGATCACAGGGAAGGCAGCGAGTTAAATACCTGGATGACTTGGCCATATACCATAAACTGGACGAGAACACAGTTCCCATCCAAAAACTCAGGTAATCGTGTTATCCAGTGAACAATACCCGCCCACGCTTATCGGCATGGCACATTATGATAATGAGGCCGTACCATGAAGTACTCACCACGTAGAGTGTGCCTGCATCTTGGCCGTGCGTAGATGTAGGGACATTAGTTGCATTCTTATGTTGCAGAACGTCCCAGTTAAACCCAGCATTCATTGGCTGGTTCTGGATTTTATTTTTCTTGGTAATTTTACCACATTGATTTATTTGGTTGTTTCGGGATTTAAGGTTTGAAGATTGAACACAACCCACTACTGGCAACTCGAGAGCGACACTCGAGTCTAGTGCTTCCAATCCGACGTGGACATGGCCTAAGGTTCGTACCGGAATACGAACAGTGTTGCTAGTAGTGGGTTGTGCTCAACCTTCAAATGTTACTACAGTAGTTTGCCATTGCTTTCTGGGCTGCGGAGTGAACAAGCGAATTTTTTTTAAAAAAAGCAATCGGCGTGACAGAAAACCACGTGTTGCAAAGCCCCAACAGAGCCGCAACAATCCAGGACCACCACCCCTCCCCCTTTTCCTTCTCCCCCCACACACAAGCACGCACACACACACTCACACACGCGCACACAGAGTGAGCAGGCGCCTGGCCTAGATGCCTATTAAAACAGTTATCAGATATACGAGTGGCCCGCATGACACGAACGGGCCTAGTCATAGGTGAGAGCACGTGTTCATTCATCTAATAACCCGGAGGATTAAGTCCGCGCTTGTGGTAAGGCTAGTCTGTTTGATATTAAAAAATGGGATTCGAGATGAATAGGCCACGTGTAGGTGTGTGTGTGTGTGTGTGTGTGTGTGTGTGTGTGTGTGAGCGAAGGCGTATTTATGTCTGTGTGTGTATGTCTATGTGTGTGAGTGTGTGTGTGTCTATATGTCTCTGTATGTGTGTGTACGTCTGTAAGTATGTCTGTGTGTATGAGTGTGTCTGTGTGTGTTAGTCTATGTGTGTGTCTCTATGTCTGTGTCTGTATGTCTATGTCTGTGTGTGTGAGTATGTGCCTGGTATATCTGTGTGTGTTCTATGTCTGTCTGTGTGTGTGTCTGTATGTCTCTGTGTGTGTCTGTATGTCTGTGTCTGTGTGTCGGTATGTTTGTGTGTCTGTATGTCTCTGTGTGTGTCTGTATGTCTGTATGTCTCTGTGTGTATGTGTATGTGTATGTGTCTGTGTGTATGTGTATGTGTATGTGTGTCTGTATCTGTCTCTCGCTGTGTGTGTATGTCTCGCTGTGTGTATGTCTCTATGTATGTTTCTGTGTGTGTCTGTATGTCTCTCTGTGTGTGTTAATGTATGTCTCTGTGTGTTTGTATGTCTGTATGTGTGTGTGTCTGTGTCTGTCTGTCTGTCTGTCTGTCTGTCTGTCTGTCTGTCTGTCGTATAGGAAACTATGGTTAGGTGAACCGACAGGCACGTTTTGGGGCCTAAGGAATCGTAAAGGGAGTGGGGGTTCTATGTCTGTGTGGAGATAGATGGATCTCTGTCTGTCTCTCACTTTCTCTCAGCCCTTAAATGATGCGTGAGTAACGAGTACTCCTCCTCCCCGCCTCTGCCTATTAATCCATGGGCAGGAAATTGTGGAAATGCTCTTAAACCCAGTCGGCGTTAATGACATAGAGGTTAGTGAGCGCAGTTTTACAAATCCCCGATATACCGAGCTGAGACTTCGAAATCAGCCACAGGCGATTTTAGAGTAGATCGCTTTGCGTTGATTTCGATGGGGTGAGCGTCGGCCGTTTAGATAGCAATGACAAATTACTAATGACAGAGATTACAGAAATTAACGCAGTAAATTCTTCAAGAAAAAAATACATAAAAGGCACCCCTACAGTAATTTGAATTGTCTACCACGGCAATTGTAAACTGATTATTACAATACGGTAGTAGACAATTCAAATTACCCTGGGAATATGTGTGTTGTATTATGTTGCTGCTTGAAGAATGTATTGTATTACTTCAGTTTGTTGTGTGAAGTCTACATTGTGCACCTGGCGACATACAGTGAAACACGCCAGGCAATAAATTGTGCAGTCTATTGTTTCTGTCTTCATTATGCAAATTATTTAGTTATTGTAATTCCTCATTACTTTCAAGGTAATTTGTGACCAAACTAGAACTCACTCACGCTGGTAATTCATTACTACCTGAAAAATAGCGCTGTGGTAAAAGTGACATCTGAACTGGGCCAGCAGTAACTTTCGTTGGGAAACGACAGCTTCAGAAATAAATAACACTTTTCCGAGCCTGTTCTCGAGGGCCCGGTTTGTTTCACGAGAGTTATTTCTGTTTGTGGGATTAAAAGTATACGTGAGTAACGTAGCCCGCAGGCACAGCTCAGCCGGAGTTATTTATACACAGGTGCGACAGGTAAGACATGTTCCTGTTTATTTCCTTCAAATAAATATTTTATAGAAGTTTTCTAAGTCTATTTTAGGTTGCATCTTGCTTGTTTTGATTAGTAGAAAATTAATTTTAGCCAGGTCGTATCTTTATCATTTTATGTATTTTTAACGTTGCCACTGCGGTGTCTGTCTGGTTTCCACAGGTAGACAAATGCAGGAAAGAAATTCGAGGGAAAATGTATTTTGGTTTAGTTACAAAGGTAGAGAATACTGGTGTGTTGTAATAATGATGGGGAAATTGGATTTTATAGTAATAATGGTGGAAATATTATTTATTATAATAGTATTGGGAAATTTATGTCACGGCTTAGTCAGATATAACAGAATTACCATATGACTGTAGACGGTACTACCTGCTTTATGTTAGCGCCGAATGTTGGACGGCGCTCACAAAACCCAACACCTCACATCGTGCTAACGGCTTCCGGCGGAGGGGCGCAAGTCTTGTCTTGGTGGGAGAAAATGCATCCTAAAGACCAGGCCTTAAGCCTTGGTCGGCAATTGATCTAGGATCGAAGCTCCGACAGACGGACAGTTTGAACATTGCTTTGCTGATCCGGTAGCTTCTGCAGCTTGCCGTATTCCAGACGTATTCGTGTTAACTTTCCTCTAGAGTAAACTAGACAGGCCTAGAGAAGGATTATGCTGCATGGGCAACCCAATGGTCTCTAAATTCAGCCCAGGCTTAGTGTCATGAAGAGGTATAACTCCATCACGAACTGTCGTCTGTTAAGACGGCAAGATACCAGTGTGCATTGTTGGACAATAGCTGGGAAGATAAGCAGAGAAGGCATAAGCAGAGGCAGACCGAGAGATACGCCGCTGCGTGGTTTGAAACCGTGGCATGGACGAATATCACCAGCAGAGTTGGTTCGGAAAACCTTGGACTGAGTACTGTGGAGAGACATGAACGCCCAGGCTAGTTCGCATGGCACTTGATGATGATTATAGTAATATCAAGAATAACAAGGAAAGTAAGGATCCCATTTTGCACCTTGAGGTGTATTAATTTACATCCGCTAAAACTTGGCACCAGGAAACGTCCAGGGACATAAAGGCAACCTTCGTGATATTTAACCCATCACCCACCACGCTCCGATTGGGCTATACAAATGTTGCCCATAGCATCATATACCGGAGTACCACAAGGTGTTGAAAAGGGTCCTATATTTTAGTTACTTAGATTATGTAAACACGGACATAAGGCTCGCGCACACGCACACACTAGCGCGCGCGCACACACACACACACTAGCGCGCACACACACACACTAGTGCGCGCACACACACTCAAGCGCGCACACACAAAGACATAAGAACACACACACATTTCACACACACACACACACACACACACATTTCACATTGGTATTGGCTCTCCTACATTGTAAAACCAGATACGTGCAAAACCAGGAGATTGCCTCAGAATACAACTACAACTTTCTTGTACAGATTTGTTGGATTTAGAAGATGTATTAGTAGTAGATGCTGTATACGTAGTAATAGCAGCAGCAGCACTAGTAGTAATAGTAGTATTTGTTATTGTAGAGATAGTCATAGTTGTTGTTGTTGTTGTAGTTGTAGATGTAGTAGTAGTTGAGCAGCAAATGTAGTAGTAGTAGTAGTAGTAGTAGTAGTAGTAGTAGTAGTAGTAGTAGTAGTAGTAGTAGTAGTAGTGGTGGTGATGGTACTAGTATTACTACTACTACTACTACTACTACTACTACTACTACTACTACTACTACTACTACTACTACTACCACTACCACTACCACTACCACTACCACTACCACTACTACTACTACTACTACTACTACTACTACTACTACTACTACTACTACGACGACGACGACGACGACTGCTGTTGCTGCCGTGCTGCTATTACTGCTACTGTTGTTAATGCTATTACTACTACCGTTCGTCTTCATCACCATAATCATCAGCATCACCACAATTAAAAACAATCGCATATACACGAATGGATCTCCGCGCCCAAAGGGTTGCTGGCTTCCCTAACTGAAAACCACTGCAGGAAATTGATGCCACATGAGACGACTCCTTGTCCCAGGCGGTGCGGTGCCAGCCCCGGCGCTGTCACGCCGCATTACCCGAGAGAAGATCACCCTGTGCCGCGCCCGTTCAACATTGGGCGCTGGATAATCACTTCTGCTGTTTCCCATAGATTTATTACCCACCGTTGTAAATGTAATTATCTGGCTGCCTCGTGGCAGTTATTTCCATGATGTCGTAACCAGCATTAACTTTTTAACTCCCAAACTGCGACAGTATCTAAGAGGGTAAGTTAAGAAGTAAGTCATAAATGGCTGTAGAATAATAACTAAATATGATGACAACTTGAAACCAGTTTATTTGCTTACATACATTGTCCCTTTATTTCTCAACATAATTTCCACCAACATTGATGCACTTATCCCATAGTTTTAACAGTTCTCCCAAACCGGCCGCGTAGAACTGCGTGCTCTGTTTTCTAAACCACGTTTTCACTTCACATTCAACTTCGGCGTCATTCGCGAAATGTCTCCCGACAAGGTGGGTTTTCAGTGGACTTAGCCCCTAGCGATTTCCAATAAAGCGGTACATAGCTGGGTAGAAAATGTCAAGTGCCGTGCAGACTGGCGAGGCGTTCATGACTCTCCATAGATCTGTCTTTGGTTTTCTGGATCAACTCTTCCGTTGATATTCCTCCATGCCACCTCGTATAACTTGTGAACTATCTAGAACTTGTGAAGTATCTAGAATTTGTGAAGTATCTAGAATGTGATGTGTGTTTGCCTCTTTTCCAGTGAATCCCACCCAACGCATTATGTGTTCTACAACCTTCCCCCCCCCCCCTTTCCAAATTTGGTCAAAGCATTCTAAAGAAAGCTGGCCACTTGTCACTGCATATTAAAAACAAATGTACCGAAGCAGGAACCTGCAGTGTGTCTGTGAAGTGTTGGAAAACTCACAAAATATAGACTTGAATGCACGGAGGAACAGGTGAGCTTTTTCTCTCATAGGGGACGACGAGCGCTGGCTTTGAACTCTCGTCCAACGGTGCTAATATTATAAACATAAGCCCCTAACGAATACACAACCCCGTAACGATTACACAACTCCCCAAATGATCACAAAATCACCCTAACGATTACATCAACGCGTCATGTGCGTTGCATACTCTGTATGTTTACCCTCTTTCAATGCCATGCATTCGAGTTTTTTTGGTTTCACATTGGTTATTTCCCCTTCACAAACTAACAGAGTTATGTTTCCTTGCCCGATCATTTCTTGACTCGACATCTGTATGTGGCTGATTACCTACGAACATACCAATTTAGAAACGTGGATATCTACCTACCTTGTTACCACCCTACTTAAATACATATCGAATATAGTGAGAGACCTGCGTGAACGGAAGATTTATCGCGCTCGCGCTGAAACTTCGGGTGGGATGACGGCGGTTTAATGGGTTCTTGCACACATCGGCCAATCCAAACATTGATCACCCGTTTAGAAACCAATGACAAATTACTCAACATAAAATTGTCTACAAATGGCGTTGATTGCAACTTCCCGCGAAGGACATGCAACATTGTTGTAAACGTAGTGTAGGGCATAGCAAACTCCTAAAAACGAGGGGGCTTCAAATGAAAACCTTAAATTTCAAACCTTAAAAGTAACGAACAAATGTATCATTTTTTGTTGTAGTCACAGCTGCGTTCAATGCAAGACCCACAGCGCCGATAAAGTGTTTGGATTCTTCTAGAAACAAGTTTCCCTTGGTCGCGTGTGCGACCACTCATGAACTACCGGCTGTACCTCTTCACAGAGGTCATGCTGTTTTGAAACTCCCTACTCCACTCATACACTTGCTGGACTGACAGGCATACATTACCACACTGGACCTTCATTCGCTGATGAATTTCTATAGGTTTCACCTCTTCACTGATTTAAAAAAAAAAAAAAAAAAACGGATAACAGAACGCTAATTTTCTTTGGTGCATGTTATAAGTGGGGCTGGCATTTTCAAATTGTCCTTATGACGTCACCGTGTTCGTCTGCATCGTAATGTCACGTGCTCAACATTCTTGACATCCTAAACAACAATATTGACACGTTACAAGTCAATGACATGGCTGTTGTATTGTCTATCACACTTTTAAGGTTTTCATTTGAAGCTTCCTCGTATATGGCATATTCTTAAACCTTTACTCTGGTCATTGAGGTGGAGTCTGCTGACAATGAAGTATCTAGAACTTGTGAAGCATCTAGAACTTGCGAAGTATCTAAAACTTCTTAAGTATCTATAACTTGTGAAGTATCAAGCACTTATGAAGTCAAGTATCTAGCACCTGTGAAGTATCTAGAACTTGTGAAGCATCCAGAACTTGGGAAGTATCCAGCACTTGTGAAGTATCTAGCACTTCTCTCTATATACACGTCTCTGTTTATTGCCTTTCTACCTCTTTCAATCAGCTCCGTGGTGAAGGAGTTACGGGCGCAGTTCGTTATCCTGCATACACGCCTTCGAAGCACAGCTGTGTTGGTTTTTTATGAAATTGTATTAGTGCTGGTCGTTCAGAACTCAATGGCAAACTACTGAACGTAAACTTGCCCAGGAATCACATACAGCCAAAAATGCTGGGGGTTAACTGCTACGTCCTGTAAAGGACATGCAACTAACTAACCTCTAGTCAATCCAGGCTTCTGTCTTTCTGTCAAAATGTATGCAATCTGGTCTTATTGGCTGCTTGTTTGACTGAAGATCCATTTGTCTGTCTGTATGCCTATCTGTATGTCTGTCTATCTGTCCTCATACTTGTCTGTCTGTAGGTTCGCCATTCAGCCTGACTGCCGGTATGTATGCCAGCCCATCCCTCTGTCTGTCGCGCTAACATAAACATTAATGATTAAACAATCAATGGATTCGAAAAAGCAAAGTGACATTGCCAACTGAATGAATATATTTGGTCCGCGGTGACTGTTACACAGCTAGTTGCATGTCATCATTGATTGGTTGCTTGTTATTCACTAGGCAGTTTTACTTCAGTAGATTGTCATTGCTTTCTAAACGGCTGATACTCATACAATCGTGAAAATCAACGCAAGGCAGCACGTAGTGCTTTCTAAACGGCTGACGCTCAAACCATCGAAATCAGCACAAAGCTATGGAGGTCAGTATGGCCGATTGGATAAGCGAGCTTGTTCGTAAACATCCGGTGTACTTATACCGAGGTAGCGGGTTCAATTCCCTACATCTGCCAGATGGACTAAAATGTTAACTTCTCGTCCTTGACTTGTAAATTACAAGTACGTCTGAAGTCGGAGTGCTTTCGCCTGTTGACGAGGGACACTGGCAGTAGAGAAAGTTAAGCCACACGCAAAAATCAGACCAGGGCACTGGAAGTAGTAGCACATGTATGGACTACGTTTGAGTTCAAAGCGAACAAGCGCAGAAAAAAAAATAAACACACACACACACACACACACACACATATACATAAAGCGATCTGCTTGCAAATCAGCTGCGGTTGGGTTCGAACCCTCGACCCTATATGTCGGGGTATTGTAAAACTGCCTTCACTATATAACACCTATACCACAGCCGCAGCGGCTTTCTAAACACGAAAAGGATGGTTGTTCATTGTGGCCAGTTTCGTTCAGCAAGACACGAGCTTAGTCAAGTCTCGCTTCAGCTACGTGTGGGTTAGGCATCTCTCGTGTCTCAACAATAAATTATATCTGACAGTTACTGGGGCAGAGCCTGGCTAGGAATGCGCAGTCTTGTGTACACAAATGTTGTTCTGGTTATTGTTGTTGCGCTGTTGCTGCTGTTATTGTTGTTGCGTTGTTGTTGCGGTTATTGTTGTTGCGCTGTTGCTGCTGTTGTTTTAGTTGCTGTTGTCGTTATTGTTGTTGCTGTTGTTGTTATGATTGCTGTTGTTTATGCTGTTGTTATTGTTGCTGCTTCTGATTTTGTTGCTGCTGTTGTTATTATTATTGCAGGTGTTGTTGTTGCTGTTGTCGTTGTTGTTATTGTTGTTCTTGTTTTGTTTCTTCTAAATTGTTATTGGTTTTTGTTATCGTTGTTGTTGAGTCTATTATTGTTATTTCGGTTATTACTGTTATTATTGTTGCTGTTACTGATACTGCCGCTGTTACTGTTGTTGCCATTACTACAGTTGTTATTGTTTCTATAGCTGTTTTTTGTTGTTGTTGTTGTGGTTGCTGTTGTTACTGCTGTTGTTAAAGATGCTGTTATAGCTGCTGTTGAAGTTATGTTTGTTGCTATTATTACTGTTGCTATTATCTTTACTTTATTACTTTTGTTATTGTAATTGCAGCTTGGTTTGATTCTGCCGGTGGTGCTAATGTCGTTTTTTGTTGTTGTTGTTGTTGTTGTTGTTGTTGTTGATGATGCTGTTGCTGCTATTGCTGTTATTACCACTGCTGTTATTGATATTGTTGCTACTGTTGATGTTGTCGTTGTTGTGGCAGCAGTTTTTCTCCACGAACAGCACCATTCTGAGGTTATTTAATGAATATCATATAATTGTCAGACTTTTCTAGAAACTGTGTAAGCTACCTGGCAACCTCACTTCATGATGGCAGTGTGACCTGAAGGTGGGAATCAGAATTATAATGGTTATATAAATATTGCCTGGGTAGTTCCAGGCCCGCATGAGAAGCAAAGAATAGTAGCACTGTAATCTATCAAGCATGTCGCATGGCTACAAAGAAAGGTCGGCCAGAGACCAGACTCCCATCTTGTAGAGAACTTTAGATTCAAAATCCGACCAATCATCATCAAGTATGCAAATAGCAGACTTGAATGTTATTAAGGATAATTATTATTATTATGTAAACTGTCAGGGACTGAGCTACCGCATGACAGCAGACAGTACTACCTGCTTTCTGTTAGCGCCGAATTTTGGGCGGCGCTCGCCAAACCCGACACCCCACATTGTGCCAATGGCTTCGGGTGGAGGAGTTCAATTGGGAGAGTACAAGCCTTACCCTAATGCAAGGGAATGCAACCTAATGACTAAATGTCATGGCAGGGCAGACCAGACTCTAAGCCCTGGCGTAATCTTGCCTAGTACATCAACAGCAGCTGAAAAATGCTTATGTTGACTGCAACGTCCTGTAAGGGATATGCAAGAACAACAACAACAACAAATCTCTCTAGATGTTAATACTGATTTCATGCTGTTGAAAGAATTTTTGGCTATTCCTATTCTCTTTTTGATTTTTATTTCACTTCTGCCATCATCTATTATTACATATCCAAGATAGGAGAAACTTATTCCACCATAGGACGATCTTTATTTTCTGTTATTAGAAAGGGGTCACAACTGCACAATTTTAGAACCACTGTCACAGAGGCGCTATTGTACCCCACTGGCTGAACTTTGTGCTCCAGTTCTGTAAACGCCCAATTGTCCTCCCACGCGACAGGCGTCAGGCTTGTGTCAGTGACAAGCTGTAGTACTTGTCGAAAGCATTGTTCAGTTCTCCCCCGGTTTGGCAGTCGACAGGGCTCCTGTTGCAGTTTATGGCTTCAGATCATACTCCCACCTTTACAATTCCACACTTTAAAGCTGTAAAGCGCCAGTTTTGTTGTCCAAACCGACTGGTTCGGGTTTGGTTTTATATTTATATACCCCGTTGTCTTCAGAAGCTGTGTAATTGCTGCCGTAGCATTGAAAGTTTCCACAAAGCTCTTCCTCAGGTATAATAACCTTTAACTCTTGGTATACTTTTTGTTAATTAAACACTGCTAAAGAGTAGTATGGGTCTGATTTGGTTGTACATTTATATCTTGTTGTCTTCATAAACTGTACAATTGCCGCCGTAGTATAGAGGGTTACAAAAAGCCTCGTCTTCAGAAATAATAAGTTAATTGCAAATCCTTTACAGGACGAAGCATTTTCTTTGGCTGTTTCTAATTCCTGAGCATGTTTACGTTCAGTAGTTCAGTAGTTTGCCATTGATTTCTGAACGACCGACACTCAACCATTGTATAGAAACCAACGCAAGGCAGTCTGCTTTCAAATCGCTCGCAGCTGTGTTTCGAACCTGTAGTCGTGGGAAGCCAGCTTCTTCCTAACCATTGCCTCTGTCGCCTCCGTTCGTCTTCATTGCCACGCAACAAGTACCATTTACGAGTACCCTTTATAAGTACCCTTTACAAGTACCTTTTACACGTACCCCTTTACAAGCACCCCTTTACAAGTGCCCCTTTACAAGTACCCCTTTACAAGTACCCCTTTACACGTACCTCTTTACAAGTACCACTTTACAAGTACCCCTTTATAAGTAACCCTTTACAAGTAACCCTTTACAAGTTCACCTTCACATGTACCCGTTTACACGTACCTCTTTACAAGTACCCCTTTACAAGTACTCCTTTACAAGTACTCCTTTGCAAGTACACCTATACACGTACCATTTTACAAGTACCCCTTTACAAGTAACCCTTTGCAGGTACCCCTTTACAAGTACCCCTTTACAAGTACCGCTTCACAAGTAGCCCTTTACAAGTACCCCTTTACAAGTATCTCTTTACAAGTACCCCTTTACAAGTACCCCTTTACAAGTGCCAATTTATACGCCTTGATGCATATTGTGTATATGGTGCTAGTTTCATAATTGTATAGACCCGTGGGTACTCGATGGGTGACGCGGACAGCACCCCGCCGACCCACTTTACTCCCCAGGTTGACCAAGTCTACAATAAGTCCTATGACGCGTAGTGGGAAGTAAAGAAGGTGGGTTTGTTATTGACCCAATCACCCCAGAAGCGCCAGGATGTCTTCCGCATTAACTGAGCCTTTCATGTTGCGAATAATCGATCTATTGGAGTCATCCAAGAACTCGACTCACACTTGTGTGAAATGTCCCGGGGATCTAGTAAGTCCAAGAACCTTCATGGCTTGAGACAATTTGTCTGGCTGAAGCGTTTCCATGTTGACTCGTTGATGGCTGACATATGGGGCAGCTAATTGTTTTTTTTTTTTTTTTAAATAACCTCTCTCCAGAACCGCCCCATCACGTCCTACGTTCCTGTGTGTCATTCGGATGATCGCCTCTGCATGTTGCCTTGGCCAGATCATGTGCAGATATTACACTTTGATCTTAGTCAAAAGACCGAGAAGCGATATAGAGGACTAGGCGTGAATGGCGGAGTCAAATACAATCCATGGGGGATATAGGGTGTAAGCAGAAAACAAACAAATGCCTATTGATGTGCCAAAATCTAGAGCTGCAATCGTATACCCATGTTTCTCAGGGGGTGGAAAAGGGCCCATTACACTCTAATTAACAGCGATGTCATCATACCCCGGGTACAATCAGCATAAATCCCATTTTAGTATTAACATATTGACGCAGTTGTTTCCCCTTCATTAACTTATTTTGACCAACACAATGACAGTTTGTTCCCCTTGTTTGTTATTTAACTGCTTGCTATCTGATAACAGCAAACAAAACAACTGCAAACTTCACCCATTACCCACATTACATTTAATGGCTATAATACATACAACAGAGTAATCAACACAGCATTGCCAAGAGGGAGGCGTTTTCAACAACACAAAGGTCACATTAGCATAACTGGAAATTTATTTTGAACATCACACAAAATGCAACACTGTTTGAAAAGAGTAGCTCTTTTAAAAAAATCACTAACGTTAATAAAATGAGATGGCGTAACAAGATTAAAGGAAGAACGTGTCAAAATGGCTTCTGTAAAAGATTCTGATTCGGTTCTAGATGAAACAAGAGAGAAATTTAATTATCTGTTGGAAGTTGTAATTATTGCGAATACAAAAGCGATTGTTCATGGTTGATATCATCTTTGGGCTGTGAGCACGTCCATTGGCTGTACGTTAGTAGGCAAAGGACCATTTCACTCGCATTAAAGCGCATTGGATATATGTTGCTCGATCCATGTTTGTATAGAACAGTCGGCACTCATTGGGTGATGTAATAAATATTTCTCCGGCTGGTCCATTATTTCGTCCTCTAATATATTGGCGGTACCAGCCGAACTCTAGGCTCTTTCTTTGCCCACGATGCCCGCATGTCTTGCCATCAAAGTGAATGGAATTCTAAAATAAAAAAAAACAGTGGATATCCTTGGGGATTCAAGCAATGCTTGTTTGAAGAACGTGGCTAACCTTTCAGACTCATGCTCAATGCTCCATGATTAATTTCTATCTACTTCTTTTCTTTGTTTTCTATGAGTGACAATCTTCTTCTGCTGCTTCTGTTGCTTTCCATCTCCCATAAGGCGCCATTCAGTAGAAGCCCAAATTGCCGTAGACTTATTCAAGATTGGTTGGATTTAGACTACTGTCACTTTTACCTACCCTCCTCCCTCCCTCCTCCTCCCTACATACCTACCTACCTACCTACCTACCCTACGTACCTACCTACCTACCTACTTTTCTACCCACCTAACTTTCTACCTAATAACTTTCTACAGACCTAACTTTCTACCTACCTAACTTACTTTCTAGCTACTTACCTTTCTACTTACATGCCTACGTAATTTTTCTACATATCTACCTGTCTGTACCTCTACCTACCTAACTTTTTTTACTTGCTAGCTAACTAACTACATACCTACCTACCTACCTACCTACCTACCTACCTACCTACCTACCTACCTACCTACCTTCATACCTCTCTTTCCACCCACCCACCTAACATACTCCCTACCAACCTCCCTACCTACTTGCCTACTTGCATACCCATCCTCACCCCCTCCTACCTGGCTTCCTAACTATGCCTACCCGAAGCAGCAAACAATCCGTATATCGAGGACCACACATTGAAGTAAAATACTATGACTTCGAAGTTCGCGAGAAGATGAGAGATAGCTACAATAGTTAAAGTAACCAATATTGTATAGCAAACCATACATCCTTTGGCGTTCTTCTTGTTCTTCTCCATATTGCAGGTTTGAAGCAGGCATCGGCAATCATGTTTCTCCATACCTCTCTGTCATTTGATATTTAACACCGTAGACAACTACATACTCGTACAAAATCTGTTTTGTTTCTCCTACCATTCTCTCCCCCCCCCCCCCGTCTCCCCTCACGGTCCACGTCTGTTCGTTTGTTTGTTTGTCTGTCTTTATGTCATTAATATATCCAGTTATGCCCCCCCCCCCCCAACCCTCTATACACCCGTATCTCGCTCGCCTATCTTCCCATTTCTCCTCTCATTCACCCACACTAGCTCCTTCTCCTCTCTCAGTCCGTCCATACCATCTATTCGTTGCTACATGTGAGTGCCATCTCCCAACCCCGACTGTATATTTATTTAACTATACGTCCTTTCGCCGTCTCCTTGACGAACAGGTAACGGACGCAGTTCGTAATCCCGCATACCCGCGTTCAAAACACAGCTATGGGCGATTTGGCAGCAGACCGATTCACGTTATTTTTGTTTTGTTTTAACGAAATGGTGTGGCTGCCGGTCGTTCAGAAAGCAATGACAAACTACTGAACGTAAAACTTGCCAAGAGATCAAAGCAGCAAAAAATGCTGGTGTTGATTGCCACATCCTGTAAAGGATATGCAAGTAACTAACATACTTCCTTTCACCTATCCTACATCCACTCCTTTCTCGCCTGCCCCTCTATCCACCCGCCACTCATTTAGCTCATCTAACAAGTATAGATGTCACAAGAAACTATACACTCAATCAACAATAAACACACAACAGCATATAAAGCTATTTGCTCGATTTCCAGCATCCCTGGCATTTATGAATAATTCACGACCAATTTGACTCCATGCTGTTCCTTCTTACTCCCGGACACACCCAAAAGCCGAGTGGTTTCACTACGTGGCATTTGGACTCCTGGCCTTTTGTGTGGAAAGCTATTTAGAAAATTGCCACCTATTAATGATTCATTTATAACGCTAGACATTTAGAGTGGCTTTTTTGACCGTCGTATGTGGATATCTGCGGCAGTGCGGCATAAATGTTAGTTCTATAGCTAGCAGTAATATTTCTAACGTGTTTATTTCTCGTTGGTGTTTATTTCATTGTGGTGTTTATTTCGTTTTGGTGTTCATTTCACATTGGTGTGTATTTGTGAAATATCGGGTTTACTTCGATTGTGGTGCTTGTTGATTGCTATAGATTTGCCAATTAGCGTAGATGTTTAGATTTCGGTATTTAGTATCTCGCAATGTTTTGGGATTTCTGGTGTTAGTTTTGGTCAGGAATGTTAATAAATAAATACACACGTATTGAATGGCACTGACAGAAGTAGGGGACAGAATTAGAGACTAGAGGATGCACTAGACAACATACAGATAGAAAGATATAGGTACCGAGGTCTAGTTGATCGTGTGTCGAAGTACACTTGTTTCTGCAGCGAGACGCTGTCATCATTTGGAGGTGACAGGTTCGAATTCCGATCGGTAACTATAGCTTTCAAGTTTTATGTTGTCTAGTGCGTCCTCTAGTCTCTAATTCTTTCCCCTAATTTAGTGAGTGTTATTCAATACGTGTGTATTTATTTATGATATATCTCAGTGGCCTCAATGGGTTTCTCAGTTGATATTTAGTCAGATATGACTGAGTTACCTCATGAAAGTAGTCGGTACTACCTGCTTTCTGTTAGCACTGAATGTTGGGCAACGCTCACCAAACCCGACATCCCACATTGTGCCAACTTCTGCAAGCGGCGGAACGCAGATTGGAGGTTACAAGCCTTATCCTGGTGCAAGGATATGCAACCTAAAGACTAAAGGTCATGGCAGAACAGACCAGGCCTTAAGCCTTGGTTGGCAACATATCTAAGACCGAAACTCTTACAGGCGGACAGTTAGAGCATTTCTTTGCTGATCCGGCAGCTTCTGTAGCTTATCTTGTTCCAGATGTATTGGTGTTACCTTTCCTCTGGAGTAAACTGGGCAGTCCGAGAGAGAGGTCATGCTGCATGGGCAACTAATGGTCTCTACAACACAGCCAAGGCTTTGTTCTTTGAAGAAGCATAACTCCGTCCCTGACCTCCCCCCCTTCCCCTCCCCCTCTTTTGGTTGTAGTTATTATGCCCTTTTTTTTAAAGTACGATGTAACAAGCTATTGTCTGTCGAGACGGCAATGTGCCAATGGAGTGTTTTGGTATATTAACAAAGGTAAATAGCTCTTCCTGTTGAAGATAGAGACCATGCTAGATGCATATTTTCTATAGACTAGCCAAAGGTAGATGGGGGATGTTCCATCTGTGGGGGATGTGTTCCATCGGTGGGGGATGTGCCATCGGTGGGGGATGTGCCAACGGTGGGGGATGTGCCATCGGTGGGGGATGTGCCATCGGTGGGGGATGTGCCATCGGTGGGGGATGTGCCATTGTTGGGTTATGTGCCATCGGTGGGTGATGTGCCATTGTTGGGTAATGTGCCATTGTTGGGTAATGTGCCATCGGTGGGTGATGTGCCATTGTTGCGGGGTGTGCCATTGTTGCGGGGTGTGCCATTGGTGGGGGATGTGCCATTGGTGGGGGATGTGCCATCGGTGGGTGATGTGCGATGGGTGGGTAATGTGCCATGAGTGAGTAATGTGTCATCGGTGAGTGCTGTGCCATGGGTGGGTGATGTGCCATGGTTGGATGATGTGCCATTGTTGGGTGATGTGCCATTATTGGGTGATATCCCATGGGTGGGTGACGTGCCATGGGTGGGGGTGTGCCATGGGTGGGTGATGTGCCATGGGTGGGTGATGTGCCATGGGTGGGTGATATGCGACGGTTGGATGATGAGCCATGGGTGGGTGATGTGCCATGGGTGGGTGACGTGCCATTGATGGGTGATGTGCCATTGGTGGGTGATGTGCCATCGGTGGGTTATGTGTCAAGTATCTTGCCGACTACCTTTGCTTCCCATCGCACTTTGATGATGTCCAATTCTTCCTCACAAAGCGGCTATCAAATATAACATTGTTATTTTCTGAGTGAAAATGTGGTTATGAATTGTAAGAACTGTTAGTTCTTCTGCGTTGTTATAATTACACAAATAAGGTGAAATCGTGTTTAAATGCAACATGAACGTGTACGTGTGTGTGTGTGTGTGTGTGTGTAATTGTGTTGTGTGTGTTCATGTTTCCAGTGTGTGTGTGTATGTTGTGCATGTGAGTGTGAATGGGTATATGTGTGTGAGTGTGTGACTGGGTGTGGATGTGTATGGGTTTGCGACTGGGTGTGGATGTGTGTGGGTGGGTGAGTTATGTGTGAGTGCGTGTATATGTGAGTGTGGGTGAACATTCTAATACATGCAAACACAATGAACTAACCGAAGTCGGGGAGTGTCTGCCTGTACGGCGAGGAACCACCAGTCTGCACACCAATAAGCCAGACACCGGACAACGGATACTCACACAAACCTCAGGTCCTGTATGACATCACACTGATGTTGGACAACAGGGTGCCTTCATCCGACATACAGGACTTCGCGTTGGCCAACGAACACAAGCAAGCAAGCAGCAAGCAACTAAACTTAACGTTAACTATGTGTCTGTCTGTCTGTCTGTCTGTCTGTCTGTCTGTCTGTCTGTCTGTCTGTCTGTCTGTCTGTCTGTCTGGCTGGCTGGCTGGCTGGCTGGCTGGCTGGCTGGCTGGCTGGCTGGCTGGCTGGCTGGCTGGCTGGCTGGCTGGCTGGCTGGCTGGCTGGCTGGCTGGCTGGCTGGCTGGCTGTCTGTCTGTCTGTCTGTCTGTCTGTCTGTCTGTCTGTCTGTCTGTCTGTCTGTCTGTCTGTCTGTCTGTCTGTCTGTCTGTCCTGTCCGTCCTGTCGTCCGTCCGTCCGTCTGTCTGTCTGTCTGTCTGTCTGTCTGTCTGTCTGTCTGTCTGTCTGTCTGTCTGTCTGTCTGTCTGTCTGTCTGTCTGTCTGTCTGTCTGTCTGTCTGTCTGTCTGTCTGTCTGTCTGTCTGTCTGTCTGTCTGTCTGTCTGTCTGTCTGTCTGTCTGTCTGTCTGTCTGTCTGTCTGTCTGTCTGTCTGTCTGTCTGTCTGTCTGTCTGTCTGTCTGTCTGTCTGTCTGTCTGTCTGTCTGTCTGTCTGTCTGTCTGTCTGTCTGTCTGTCTGTCTGTCTGTCTGTCTGTCTGTCTGTCTGTCTGTCTGTCTGTCTGTCTGTCTGTCTGTCTGTCTGTCTGTCTGTCTGTCTGTCTGTCTGTCTGTCTGTCTGTCTGTCTGTCTGTCTGTCTGTCTGTCTGTCTGTCTGTCTGTCTGTCTGTCTGTCTGTCTGTCTGTCTGTCTGTCTGTCTGTCTGTCTGTCTGTCTGTCTGTCTGTCTGTCTGTCTGTCTGTCTGTCTGTCTGTCTGTCTGTCTGTCTGTCTGTCTGTCTGTCTGTCTGTCTGTCTGTCTGTCTGTCTGTCTGTCTGTCTGTCTGTCTGTCTGTCTGTCTGTCTGTCTGTCTGTCTGTCTGTCTGTCTGTCTGTCTGTCTGTCTGTCTGTCTGTCTGTCTGTCTGTCCGTCTGTCCGTCTGTCCGTCTGTCTGTCTGTCTGTCTGTCTGTCTGTCTGTCTGTCTCCCCCCCCATCCTCTTTCTTTCTCACACACTCTCTTTTTCTCTCTATTTTTTCTCTTTCATTCTCTCTCTCACATTCTCTCTCTATCTATCTCCCACAGTCTCTTCTATTCTCTCTATTTCTCTCTCTTTTTCTTTACCTCTCTTTCTCTCTATCAGTCTCTCAGAGTATCTCTTTCTCTCATTCAATCGCTCGCGCTCTATCTCTCACATACTCTCACACATACAAAACACCAAACACACACACACACACACACACACACACACACTCGCGCGCGCGCGCGAGCACACCTAAAGAGACACTGAATAATACTCTTCTCCTCAACTGTCCTTGGCAGAGAGACATCCAAATTGGTCTTCCTCTTCTCCCCTTCCTCCATTTATCTCAGTGAAGTGATAAGAGGAATATACAGATCTTGTATGCACCCTTTCTAATGCTCTTTGTAAGCTGGTATCCATTTCTCTAAATTTGTTCTTGATATAATCACACCATCTTCCCCTATCTCTGTTTCCATTATATTTTTTCAATGTGGCTATTTATGGCAGGTGATACCAGGGCATTCTAGTGAGGTTGCCAAACCATTTAATCTGTTGTTCTTTAATGAAGTGCATGGTATCATACCGCCACATCAACAGCTCAAACCCAAACAGTAGTCGGTACAAGGTTCAAATCTTCCCCTCACAGTCTTTAATGTGTTAGTTGAATGAAGTGTGTCGAAGCCACGTTTGCTTACGTTCATTACTGTACGCTGGGCGAGACTGTGGCAAATGCCAAGCCGTCACATGACTACCCCCCCCCCCCCCCCCCCTCCTCACACACACATACACACACACACACAAACAAACACTCACACACGCAAACACACACGCGACGAACCAATATATACCCGTGATGTGAATATCAATCATAATCCAACTTGTAATTGATGGTCGTACTTTCACAGAAACACATTTCTCTATTTCAAGTTTTCCGTTTCCACCTCAGATTCGTAGATACACCTGGCAGTGTTGTGGAGAGTATCACTTGCACACCACTGGTTTTCCCTTTACCTCGCCGTTTTCCTGTTCCTCGCCATTTTCCTGTTCCTCGCCATTTTCCTGTTCCTCGCCATTTTCCTTTCCCTCGCCAGGTTCCATTTATCGCCGTTTTCCTGTGATCGCTGTTTTCCTTCTCCCATTCGGCGCATGAACGTGATAATACAAAATTAGAACAGCGGAGGTCAATTAGTTACTTAGTTACGAGGGTAAGTTACTAAGTAAGTCACAAATGGCTGTAGAAAAATAACTAAATATGATAACAACTTGAAACAGTTTATTTTTATAGATACATTGTCCCTTTATTTCTCAACATAATTTCAACCAACATTGATGCACTTATCGCATCGTTTTATCAGTCCTCCCAAACCGGGAGTAGTTAGTTGGTTGGTTGGTTGGTTAGTTAGTTAGTTATTTAGTTAGTTATTTAGTTAGTTAGTTAGTTAGTTAGTTAGTTAGTTTTGTTAGTTAGTTAGTTAGTTAGTTAGGTTGGTTGGTTGGTTTGTTGGTTGGTTGGTTGGTTGGCTGGTGGGTTAGATGGGTTGGTTGGGTTGGTTGGTTGCGTAGTTGGTTGGTTGGTTTGTTGGTTTGTTGGTTAGTTAGTCGACAGATCATTCTCATTGCACATCAAACCATTCAGTCCATAAGTGCTCAGGTCGCATCCTCAGTAAATCCCGCAGCATATTGCGGCTTACGACACCAGTTATGTGTTAGTTTGTTAATCTTCCTTGGCTTCCTGCATGGTGTTCTTTCTGTTCTCGCAGTCTGACGATGGTCGTAGATTCACAGTCATCACTTGGTTCTCGCAAAAGTCTTACTTCTCGTAGAGTATTCAGTATATGAGCCTGGTCCATGGATCGTCCGCCCTCCACAGTAGCCTTACCTGCGAGCTTGTCAGCCCGCTCATTCCCTTGTACTCCCGCATGCCCTAGCACGAAAATAAAACAAATCTTTGCCAGCCGTGACCGCTCCAGAGACACCAATCACTATCTTTGGATCCAACCCATCTCTATCTTCCTGAGCATACCCATTGAGTCACTAAGGAACCATGCCGTCTATCACTATCACAGGGGGCTGAGTGGTCTCGAGGTATGGTGTCCGCCTCGAGTGCTGGAGGTCCCGGGCTCAAGCCCCGATGAAAGCCGGGATATTTTCACGCGATCTTCTAGTAACGAAAAATTTCCCCTGGTTTCTGGGTAATGAGATCGGACGCCCGTGTGTATTGTTGCGCACGTAAAAAAATCCCTTGGCAGTTGGAAATTGAGAAAGAGTAGCCTAACGGCGCTGCCCGGGCAAAATTTTGAGTTAAAAATCTACCCAAAGTATTTCAAGAACCTAGCCGGTGCTACGGAGTTCGTGCACTGAGCTGACATTCTCCGGACTCGGGCTTGAGTAAGGAGTAGAACGGAGCACTTGTGGGTTACACCCGTGTGCCGTGATGTTGATCCGTCGACTAAACTAAACTAAACTAAACTAAACTAAACTAATCTCTCCTAGCCACGGTGACGTGTCGCTTAAAAAAAAAGTCGCTTAAAAGTCGACAGGGTCGACTTCATTGCTCCGGGTTTTTATCCCATATGGCTCGGTCTCTTTCCGCAGCACAGAAAGCGTCGCACAAAGCACGAACTCCGTAGCTTTTAGCGACGACCCATGGGAGTCTCCGAAACATTTAACTCGTAAACCGAAGGACACGGCCCGGAATCGAACCCACAACCTTCGGCTCACGAGTCAAACGTCAAACGGCTTCACCACTTCGCCACAGCGTGTATTATGGTTAAAGTATTTGAGTTTCCCAGACAAGATACTGTTCCATCTGACTCGGTCTCTTTCCGCAGCGCATCGCACATAGCATGAACCCCGTAGCTTCAGCGATGCCCCCCCCCCCCCCCCCCCCCAGGAGCCTTCGGATAAACTACACTCATAATTTGAGCAAAGCAGTTAGGAGAAAGAAGGAAAGGAAGAAAGACAGATTGACAGCTAGATAGACAAGAAAAGAAAGAAAAGGAAGATACGAAAGATAAGAAATGAAAGACTAAAAAGAGAAAAAATCGTTTTGTCAAAAAGGAAGGAAAGAAAACCAAATAAAATAAGTAAAAACAATCATATAAACAGAAACACAATACTGTTTTATTTCTTTTCTAAAACTAGTACAAGCAAACAAGAAAGAAAAATCCTATCATGTTTATTCCTTTAGTACTTTCATTTGTCTAACGTCTCCTCAGATGTATATTAAATCTGATAACCGTAAGTTCAGATGAGGACATCTCATATTTCGCTGCTTTTCTCAGTCCATGTTTTTGTTGTGCCGCACGTCTTTAATCTTTGCACCTAATGGATTTTGCAACCGGGAAAGATTTCGTCTGCAAATGTCAGAACTGCGCAGATGAGCAGTGTATGAGAACGACTGCCGCGGACATAATTATCGATTTGTGTTGTTTCATGGGATAGTAGTTCTCAAATACGCAATGGCAAACTACTGGACGTGATAGTTGCTTAGAAAGTCAACCTGGGGTTGGTTGCGACGTTCTGCAAAGGACATGCAGTGGTTCTAAAAAATCCCCCGGGGAGGTTAACCCGGTCAACAAATTCCCGCAGAAGTCTGATGTGCCGGGGTAACGGCGCAAGAACGCAGCTCTGCTGTAAACAGGCACAAAGCAATCACGTCGGAAACAACTCTCCGGATGAATGAAGAAGAAGAAGAAGAAGAAGAAGAAGAAGAAGAAGAAGAAGAAGAAGAAGAAGAAGAAGGTTCTGAAATAGTTGGGCTCATTTACGACTCTGACGAGGACATGAACATTACACACTTCGGGATGTCTTATGAATAAAACATTATAGCAGGATATCTTGTCAATAAAACATTACAGACATCGAAATATCTTATCTAATAAAACATTACAGACAAAGGGATATCTCATCAATTAAAACATTAGAGACATTGGGGTATATTATCTAATAAAACATTAGTCACAGGGACATAAAACATCAGACGTTGGGAAGCTGTGCATCTTTTTTATTTTTTTTTTAAGTTGCACGTAAACGCACCAGAACAAACGTTTGTGGTGGCCAAGGACCAAAAAAAAAAAACGCTAGACAATAATGGCAGTTTGAATAACGAAGACACAAACCATCAATTGTACGATTTATTCCTGGTATATTTCCCTGCAAAAATGCTCACACCACGTGGCTCCCAAACTCCTCAAATGTACGGTCTACCCAAACTTCACAAGCCCGGAATCCCGCTAAGACCGATCCTGTCCATGGTTAACTCTGTACAACACCGGATGGCGAGATGGCTAGCTGAAATTTTAAAGCCAGTACGACAGTCGTTTGTATCCAAAAATACTTAGAGATACATTCGAACTGGTGGAGTTATTGGATACTATGGACAATAATAATAAACACATGGCATCCATGGATATAGCCTCCTATTCACCAACGTTCCATTAGATGAGACAGTGAAAATAATAAGGGAACGCATTGAAGACAAACAACTAAAATTAGGCATACCAACATCTATTCTGGAGAGGCTATTATTACTATGTACTGCCAATATAAAATTCAATTTTCTGAATAAGTCATACCGTCAAATTGACGGAGTGGCCATGGGGAGTCCTCTTGGTCCTATTCTAGCGGACATCTTCATGGCACATTTAGAAGAAAAGAGATCCTCAGACATTAAAAATGTTGTCTTCTACCGTCGATATATTCATTATCACCACAGACGAGCTACAAGCAACATCGTTCCAGGCCATAATGAACATGACGCATAAAAACATCTCTCTATCTATGGAACACGAACATAACGAAGCGTTGTCGTTCCTGGATATCCTAATGAGACGTAGAGCAGACGGCACAATTCAAAGATCGGTATAAGGCAAAGAAACACGGACTGGCCATTACTTAAATTTTCATAGTTTCGCACCTGTATAGTACAAACGGGGCTTAGTACGGACCCTGATTGACCGTGCTATGAAGATATGCACTTAGGACACACTAACAGAGGAAATTGAAACTCTGAAGAATGTCTTACACCTGCATTGGTACTCAACAGAATTTATAAAGCGTCACTGCCAACAGCCGAAACTAAAACCAGACAAAACCACAGTCCCTAAACCCAAGGTATTTATCCATCTAACTTTTCGAGGGGGTGACGTACTGCAACGTCTACAGGACCGGCTCATCACAGCAGTCGGCCGAACATTCTGTGCTGCACCTCCAGTTATTAGGTACATAACCACACATATTCCTACCCCAGCAGTAAATGAATCTACACCTCAGTACGCCAAATCCAGTTGCATTTATCAATTCACATGCAGGTGCGAGTCTACCTACATCGGCAGAACAGAGCGGCAATTACATAGCAGGGTTGTTGAACTGGATTGACAAGATACTACACACAGGCGATGGGATCATGGGAAGGCTGAAACACCACAATTATAAACTTCCGGCGTTGCCAATTGCACGTCATGTCTTGGAAACGGGTCATGTAATTGATAGAGACAGCGCTTTTCGCGTGTTGTTTCATACACAAAATAGTCGTTTGTTAAAGTTTGCAGAAGCCATAATGATTAATCCACGTAGGCCAATTTTGTGCAGACAGAAAGACATGATAGTCCATTAAAAATTACCATGGTAAGCAATTGATATTACTGTGCGAACTTGTGTATATTTCATCTTGAACGATGTATCTAGTTATTTTACTCTGTCAGGCAATAAATCGTACAATTTATGGTTTGTGTCTTCGTTATTCAAATTTACTAAGGGAAAACATTGTTTTGAATAATGGCAGCGTTCGAGATAGGGAAGAGATGAGGAAGTTTGTGTGTGTCATTTTGTGTTCTCTGCAATGTTACGGATTTCTCTCATATATAAATTCAGTGAGTTTGTCAATCCTCCGGAAGCAAGTTTTAACTTTTAAGGCCGAAGTATTGGCGTTCAAGAGTTATCTTTCCCGACTTGGTATTATCTC
Source organism: Cepaea nemoralis (assembly GCA_014155875.1). Lineage (NCBI taxonomy): Eukaryota > Metazoa > Mollusca > Gastropoda > Stylommatophora > Helicidae > Cepaea > Cepaea nemoralis. The sequence goes on along the minus strand of JACEFZ010020693.1, from coordinate 302,452 downwards.
CACGGAGACTTTGTGTCCCCGTCCCTAGCCCAGAAAACAGTGAGGCATGCAAGACCGACCATGGGAATACACGACTCAGAAAGTGGTGCCCAGAAAAAAGGCATGTTGAGAACCACTGTTGCAGATTAACTAGTTCATTTGTTAAAGAAATGCACCGGTTCACCAGAACATATCATAATCGTCAGCTATTGCAGCATCCGCTGTCATTGTCTTTGTCTTGATGTGCTTCAGGCGCTGAACTAATTCATTTATTATTCATGTTCCTCGCTTAACTTCAAAATGACTTCTGTTGCACTGGGTCAGCTTACATCGACCTGGGCGTCTTTCAGTTGTCACATGACTTCCGCCTGCCATCTTTTCAAATAGTTTACCCGATTTTTTTTACCGCCCTTATTTGAGAAGGCCTCTACTACTCTGAGATCAGCTAGGGAGAAGTTCATGGGCCTTTACGGCTCAGGCTGGAGGGAGAATTGTGAAAGAAGATTCTGGTACTTTTGCCTTGACCACAAGTAGTCTGACTCTGGAAGTCATGGCAGTAAGTAAAGCAATAACATGGCTCGAGACACAGACATTCACTCGGTCATGTTGCCTTAGTGACTTAATGAGTTTTTTCAGGAAGATAGAGATGGGGTGGGTCCGAAGACAGTGGTTGTTGGCTCTGGAGCAGTCAAGGCTGGCAGATATTGGTACAAGGAAATGAACAGGCTGACAGGCTTGCAGGTAAGGCTATTGTGGAGGGTGAACGAACCATGGGCCAGGCTGATATACTGAATGCTCTACGAGAAGTAAGACATTTGCGAGAACCAAGTGATAACTGTGAATCTACAAGCATGGTCAGACTGCGAGAACAGCAAATTAAAAGAGGTGTGGCCAAACAAGAACACTACGCAGGAAGCCAAAAAAGATTGATAAACCAACACAGAACTGGTGTCCTTAGCCGCCACACGCTGCGGGATTTACTGAGGAGGGGATCCGAGTACTTATGGACTGAATAGTTCGATGTGAAGTGAGGATGATCTGTCGACTGACTGACTGACTGACTGACTGACTGACTGACTGACTGACTGACTGACTGACTGACTGACTGACTGACAGCTAGGGATACAATATCTTCGGGTCGCTATTCCATTGTTACTGGGACTCACTGGGAAAACAGGGAATAGTAACTTGACAAGTATGTCTTAATAGGCGATTAAGGAGGTTTGATCACTGTCCCGGGCTTCGATGTGTGGTCTTTCCGGAAAGGGCTTTCCCAGCCAATTAGAGGTAACTAGAGTCGGAATAATACACACAATTCCAGCAGAATAAGAAGATCGACAAATTAAACAAACAAACAAACAAACAAACAAACAAACAAACACATATTTAGGCGAACGTTTTGAGAAAAGTGTTCATCAACGGGACAGCAGAGACAAAATAATCACGCAAGATAACACCAAAAACTTACTATTAAAATCGATAAGGCTGAAAATGGAAACACCGTTTTCTCGTTATTCCGTCCTAATTGTGTTCCCCGTATTTCTTCGAAGTTATGCTAATAAAATGGTTATTATGCTGGCTAGCCAAGACAGTAATTCTTGGTTCTTCTGTTTCTTCTTTCGCCAAGTATTGTACGAAAAATTGTTGGACAGTATTCCTATTGCGCCTGTTTACAGCAGAGCTGCGATGTTTGCGCCTTTCAGCCGTTACATATTTTTTCCCGATGATATGTTGTATAATGTGGCAACTCGTCATCTCACTTCATAATAACAGTAACCTAGTATATGCGACCTTTAATCCCTAACCCTGCGATATATCCTCCCACAGACTGACTTTCATTGCAATTCTCCTCAAAGCAACTTAACTTGCCACTGAAGGCAGGGGTACGCAACCTTGGCAATTAATACTGCCTACGTCACCGTAATTCTCGCTAGCAACGTTAAATTTACTTTTAATGTTTAATTTACTGCTCAACCTTAGTGTTTATAATTGCGCTGAAAGAATTTTAACGATAAAAAAGATGGGAGTTCGTGCAAGAATTTTCACTTTTTTTTTCTTCCTAACATTTACAAGAAGCATGTCCTTCGGTTAGCATTACCATACATTATAATTGGACAGGAATGAATGTAAAGTGTGTTAAACATACAGAATACGTGTGGAGCAATACTGGAGCTTATGGAGAGATCTAAACCAATACCAGAGAATCAAGAGTTGTTGAGAAGGTGCTAAAGGTGGAGAGGACCCAAAATGAGAAAACCCGATAATAGTTGAATTAAAAATCCTTTGTGTGGAGCTCACAAGGCAAAAGAAAAAGGAGATCTGAAAATATTGACATTTGAGGATTAGGTATAGGGGTGAATAATATGACTAGGACACGGCTTGAGGTAGCAAAATATAGGAGGATTGGTTTAAGTGAGTAGGCTGAGAGTTTACTCTCCAATGGAGGATGAATTTCAAAAGAAGAAGGGGATGG
>JACEFZ010020693.1:167500-295000 GCA_014155875.1 Cepaea nemoralis | reverse complement strand
TGCTAAAAAATCTCCTTTTTGTGAGCTCATGTGTGAGCTCATGTTTTAGGAGTTAAAACTCAGTTTTCGTGAAATTCACAATAATTGTATTCCTGATGCATGATTGGTAGGCGGGTGCGTTGATGTAATCGTTAGGGGCGTTGCGCTGGTGATGTCACAGCTGCGGTCGAATTAAGTTTCGACGCATGTGCTCGTTGTCCGCTAAGAGAGGAAAGGACTGGCTACGTATTACTCCGCGCATTCAGACCTGCAGAACTTGATGGTTCTAACATGGTACAGACCCTGCAGAACTTGATGGTTCTAACATGGTACAGACCTGCAGAACTTGATGGTTCTAACATGGCACAGACCTGCAGAACTTGATGGTTCTAACATGGTACAGACCTGCAAAACTTGATAGTTCTAACATGGTACAGACCCTGCAGAACTTGATGGTTCTAACATGGTACAGATCTGCAGAACTTGATAGTTCTAACATGGTATAGACCTGCAGAACTTGATGGTTCTAGCATGGTACAGACCTGCAGAACTTGATGGTTCTAACATGATACAGACCTGCAGAACTTGATGGTTCTAACATGGTACAGACCTGCAGAACTTGATAGTTCTAACATGGTACAGACCTGCAGAACTTGATGTTTCAAACATGGTACAGATCTGCAGAACTTGATGTTTCTAACATGGTACAGACCTGCAGAACTTGATGTTTCTAACATGGTACAGACCTGCAGAACTTGATGGTCGTAACATGGTACAGACCTGCAGAACTTGATAGTTCTAACAGGGTACAGGCCCATTGCTGGTTCATACTTCGGGACTCGTTTTTGTATACTGACGCATACTGACACATACACTTACACATCAGTTGAGATAAGAGGCGACATCACTGCACTCAGAACATTCCCATACGCGCTCCGTCCACCCATTTAACAGCCAGCGAAGACTCGCTCTACTACTAATCGTTCTCACCGCTATCTGATTGAAAGTTCTCCTGGTCTTCCCTCTGTTTTGAGTTTCTTTCAGAACCCCTGCCGATTCCCCTCAATATCATTCTTTCCACCTTCTCCACCTGGCCCCACGGCGCACGACCAGCTCTCCCTAGTCCATAGGTAATCTACCACCAAGAGGTGCATTCCCTGCCACCTTATCCAGCCAGTTCATTCCCCCACACTCTCGCATGGCAAAAGCTAAATGTCCATACAATTAACACTGACACACACACACTGACACATATATTAACACATACACTGACACATTTACTAAGACATACGTATACACATGTTTACACATACACTCATACACATAACGAAACATATATTTACACCCATGTGCACTAACACGCACACATATGCACATTGTTACATATCCACGCAGGCCAGAGCTTCAGTCCTCCACAGATGTACCCACATTATTTGAACAGTACCTCTAAACCAAATGTATGTCGGGGTCTCTCTCTCTCTCTCTCTCTCTCTCTCTCTCTCTCTCTCTCTCTCTCTCTCTCTCTCTCTCTCTCTCTCTCTCTCTCTCTCTCTCTCTCTCTCTTGATAGACAGTATGCTCCCCGAAGCTAATAACAACTTTCACATCATTAATTACTTTTAGTGAGTTATGTGATAGTGATTTTTGCATTTCTTACATGCCTCTATCACAAATACTGAAGTATTGGAAAGATCAGGTTGTGTGACAGTTTATTCCATGCTCAGTCTTCGTAGACTTAGATGGATAGGACATCTTAGGAGGATGGATGATGGTAGAATACCAAAGGATATCTTTTTTGGTGAATTACAGATGGGTAAGAGATCTCAGGGTCGGCCTCTACTACGATACAAAGATGTGTTTAAGCGGGACATGATTGATACAGGCATTGATAATGCACATTGGGAGCAAGTCGCCGCTGAACGTGTTGCATGGAGGGCAAATATCAGAAATGGAATAAAGACAAAGGAGAAAATTATTGCAGAAAAGTCACACACCAAGCGTTTGAGACGTAAGATGGTGCATGATGGTGGAAATGACCACGTGTTCACATGCACCCACTGTGAACGGACATTTACAGCGCAAATTGGCCTTATCAGTCACACTCGCTACCGCCATAGTTAAAAGTTATTATGCCTTTTTAAAGCACAAACTATCGTCTGTCAAGACGGCAAGGTGCCAATGAACATGCCTCTATAATGCATATCATTTATATTGATGTTGTTCTCAGTTAGCCTGGAATAATCTGTGGATGAAATAGTGTATGAAAGAGAGTGATTGAAGAGCAGAATGTTAGACCGGCCTGCTTGCCAAATTCTTAACCCTTTGAAAATAAAGTTTGTTCATACGTTCGTTCTCCCTCTCTCTCTCTCTCTCTCTCTCTCTCTCTCTCTCTCTCTCTCTCTCTCTCTCTCTCTCTCTCTCTCTCTCTCTCACTATCTCTATCTGACTTTCACTCTCTCTCATTTACTCTATCTCTCTTTCACTCTCTCTCATTTACTATATCTCTCTTTCACTCTCTCTCTCATTTAATCTATCTCTCTTTAACTTTCTCACTTTCACTATCTCTCTTTCACTCTCCCTCTCATTCACTCTTTCTATTCCTCTCTCTCTCTCTCTCTCTCTCCTCTCTCTCTCTCTCTCTCTATCACTCTCCCACTATGTCTTTCACTGTCTGTCTCTTTCTCTTACTCCCTCTCTCTCTCTTCCACTTTCTCTCTTTCTCTCTCTCTCTTGCTCGCCTTCTCATTCACCCTCTCTCTCTCTCAGTTCTCTCTTTCAGTTTCCCTATCTCTTCTCTCTTTTCACTCTCTCTCTCCCTCTCTCTCTCTCTCTCTTCCACACTCTCTCTTTCACACTCTCTCTTTCACACTCTCTCTTTCACAGTCTCTCTTTCACAGTCTCTCTTTCACACTCTCTCTCTCTTTCACACACTCTCTCTCTCTCTTTCATACTCTCTCTCTCTCTTTCACTCTCTCTCATTCACTCTCACTCTCTCTCTCTCTTTTACTCTCTTACTCTCTCTCTCTCTCTCTCTCTCTCTCTCTCTCTCTCTCTCTCTCTCTCTCTCTCTCTCTCTCTCTGGTGGTGTGTATAGGTGCCCGTGACATGCCGGAGTTGATGTTATCAATGCTGATACGGCTGTTCAACTATTGAAGCGGTTGTTTCATTCTGTATTGAATGTGGATGTTTATCTTGTCTGCCTGACCGTTCATCCGCCTGCCGACTGTCTGTCTGTCCACACCGCTGGTCTGTCTATACGACCGCCAGGTCCAATGTCTCTGTGTGTCCGTGTGTCTATATGTCTATCTGTACGCTGGTACGTCTGTCTGTCCGTTCACGGGTCAGGCTGTCTAAGGTTACATACACGCACATACACGCACAACACACACACACACACACACACACACACAGATAGACACATACTCTCTCTCTCTCTCTCTCTCTCTCTCTCTCTCTCTCTCTCTCTCTCTCTCTCTCTCTCTCACATCATATATAATATCACCCTCATCATCATCCAGTGCCTGGCCGGCTGGCATGGACGATCACGTCACTTCACAAATTACGATATAGATATATAGAGAGTTAGGTAGCGTATGGATGGATGGATGGATGGATGGTGGATGGATGGATGGATGAATGGATGGATGGATGGAAGGATGTATAGATAGATAGAACGAACGAACAAACTTTATTTTCAAACGGCTAAGAATTGGGCACCCAGGCCCGAGGGTGGGTAGGTAGGTAAGTAGGTAGGTAGACAGAAGGGTAGATAGATTAGATGTATTACAACATAAAGGATCATTTAACACGCACTAAAGCGTATTGGGTTGCGTTGCTTGGTACACATATTTTAGAACACTCTGCGCTCGGTAGGTCACGTGGCTGGTATCGCCTTCTTTGCCTCCCATAACATTACCTGGTACCACGTTTAGGCTTCGTTGACCTGGGAGTTCAGGTATTTTGTTGGATTCGAGTGCGCACGATACAGATTCAGACCGATGTCTGTCATGCCGGCAGGCTCTCTGTTGGTTTGTGATCTGTTAATGTGACCCTACCGCCTTTAGTTTGTTTTAAACTAAGTGGAGTTTAGTTTAGTCGACGGATCAGCATCACGGCACACGGGTGTAACCCATAAGTGCTCCGTTCTCCTCCTGACTCAAGCCTGAGTCCGGAGAATCTCAGCTCAGTGCACGAACTCCGTTGCATCGGCGAGGATCCTGAAATACTTTGGGTAGATTTTTAACTCGAAATTTTGCCCGGACAGTGCCGTTAGGCTACGCTTTTTCGATTTCCAACTGCCAAGGGATCTTTTACGTGCGCAACAATACACACGGGCGTCCGATCTCACTACCCAGAGACCAGGGGAAATTTTATTACTAGAAGTCCACGTGAAAAGATCCCGGCCCTCACCGGGGCTTGAACCCGGGACCTCCAGCACTCTAGACGGACACTGTACCTCGAGACCACTCAGTACCCCCCCCCCCTCCCCCCCCCGTCCCCCACCTCCTTTACTTCACAAGACTTTACTTGATGCCCATTTCAAACTGGGTCAAGCAGAGTGCCTAGGTCTGAATTAAAATCCCTCCTCGGTGTACATTCGATTTTAGAGAAATTAGACGTAGACAGTCATAATTTTTTGGTCATGTTATGAGAAGAAATAAATTGGAGAACTTGGTGACAACTGGTAAGATCGAGGGGAGGAGAACAAGGTGAGGTCAGAGAAGTAACTACCTGGATGGCTTGATGACATGGCATGGTCGAAACAAAAACATTGAGCTGTTCCACGATTCTGGTGATCGAGTGAGATGGCAAAACATGGCCGCCCACGCTTACCGGCATGGTAAGTGATGATGAGATTCGACCCATGGCCACCGGACCGTCAGACTAGCGTCTAGTTACTACTTCACGTCGCCCCCCCCCCCTTTTCCCCCCAATTTGCATAGAAACCACTCTGCTATTATCATTAACTTAAATACCTCTATGTTTCAGCACAACGGGTTAGACAGTGAATCAGACCTTGCCCACATCAACAGCTGTGTACATCATTAGATACAACGGAACAATATTCTGTTCTCAAAACGCATAATCTCCATTATCATCTGACGCCATTACTGTTTTCACACGAACAGATTTTTGTCCCTCGAACGACGCTCCAGCAATGTACAATATTGCCTGAATGGAGTTGCCAGCAATGAGTTTTAAAGCCGTTAAGCTTATCTGATTTGGCTGCGAATTTGATAGCGCCCCCGCCACCTGTGACCATCAGAAATGAACACGTTTAGAACAATTTATTTGATGTCGTGTGGCGTGTTGAATATTGAATCTGGTATTGTTTGATGGCGAGTTTAGAATTTTCTGGACCAATCTTAATTAGACGGTACTGCTTAATTGGGCGTTTGGAGCATCCCATGGGCTATTTGGATATGTATAACGTGATTCGCCGGCCACACAAAGAGGTCATCTTAATTATTAGCTTGCTAGATTTGGTCAACCATGTGAACTATCTATCCCCTAATGGGCATTCCTTGTTGGTTCCTAAAAATTTACATTATTGTTATTATGATTTACTTAATATAAATTTATTTTCCGATGAGAAAAGCTCCTAGATTTATTGAATTCTGAGTTCTGCCTGCAGTTGCCTTGACAGGGCCAGATCAAATGATTTCGCGGGCCTTATACTGCCCTCGGGTCGGACGTTCTCCGTCCGGTCTAGACCTATCTTAATTAGATAAGGCAGATTAATTGTGAATTGAGAACATTCTAGATCAATAATTAGACAAAGATAATAGATTAGTTTTAAGGAATTCGGTTTAAAAACCCTGCTAAGTCCAAATATGACCACGCCGTGTGCCGGGTTAAATGGTCAAGAGTAAAGGTCCCTAAAAGTATTGGGTTTATGAAAAAAAATAGTAAGGTCACAATTTGATGTCTTGAGGAGAATTGGGTTTATAACCAAAAGCAAAACAAAACACGCAAAGGTACCTATTTGACGACATGAGAAGTGTTTGGTTTATGATAAAGAAGAGTAAAGATCTGTTTTCTACGCCATGAGGAATATTGGGTTTATTACATAAAGATTAAAGGTCTATATTTAACGCCATGAAAAGTATTGGGTTTATGACACACACCGACACAAAAGCTAAAGGTCCCTATTTGACGCCATGAGAAGTATTGGGTTTATGACAAAGAAGAGTAACGGTCCCCTTACCACGTCATGAGGGACACTGGTACAAGGTGAAAACAAATGTAAAGCAAATATCCTATTTCAGGCCTTGATGCCTAGAGGATATCTGGTCAGCAAGTGAAGGATTCTTTTACCCGCCGTGTATCACTTTGAGCATATGGCTAACACAAAAAATACCTCACCATGGGTATGTGGACGGTTCGAACCATCACATTTTGTAGTCATGTGTACAGGAGAAATAGGTGGCGTCTCCGTCCTCCCGTAGCGAACGTTGAGAGATGACATTGAACCCCCACTCATCACACCATGACGTCATAACCATTACACAAACGTGCCCTTGAGAGCGTATAGTGTAGAGCCAAGTTTGTTGTAGATCAATCAGTGGCACTGGATGAGTGATATCAGTAACAGGTCGATCGATCGATTTCACTTCGGTGGTAAACACCTGAGATCGATCCCAGAATGGCTTGACCAATCTGAGCATAGATCTCAGACATGATCCTCCTCTTCTTCGTTAACCTTCGGGTGTCAGTATTATTACATCCACAGAAATCAGCAGTCAGCTTAAGCTTGTTGACTTCTCTATAAATGGTTGCTCTCAGATGGAGTGGGTATACACCCAATTTGACAAATGGCAAGAATGAGGGGAAAAGAACAAGGGGACGTCAGAGAAGTAAATATCTTCCACGGTAAAAGTAGAGGATTATTTTGTTTGTTTGCGCTCGCTCGTTTTGAACTCAAGCGTAGTCCATACACACTACTTCTAGTTGTTCTGGACTGTATTTTGCATGTGGATTTGCTTTCCCTATTAACAGTGTCCCTCGCCATCAGGCGAACCCACTCTGACTTCAGAGGTACTTGTAATTTACGCCCCCAAGTCAAGAACGATAGGTCAACATTTTAGTTCAACTGTCCGGTGTAGGGGTTGAACCCCTTACCACAGCATCTGCACATCGGATGTTTAAGTACACACGTTCTTACCCATTCGGCCATGCTGACCTGCAAAGTGGAAGATGATAACGATGATGATAGTCGTCACATCATGAATTGAACTGCCCCCTCCTTGTGAAGACAGCCTTTCTTGCTTCGTCGTGCTGTTAATAAGTGTGTCCTCTAATTTCTGTTGCTGTCTTCTCTCTCTATGAGTGCTTGTCAATATCACTAAATATATGTCTCATGCTTCAAGGCAAAGGGGTTTAAAGTCAAGAATGTTTAAAGTCAAGAGGGTTTAAAGTCAAGAGGGTTTAAAGTCAAGACGATCGACTTCATTGCAAAGAGTTTTATCCCACATGATTCGATCTCACGAACTCCGTAGCTCCAAGGACGACCCCTGAGCCTCTGGAAGACTGCACCCTTGAACTGAATAACGGAGTCTTAAAACGGGCTCACAACCTTCGCAGCACTAAGCGGATGGTTGACCTTTTAGCTACGGAGATCGCTTTTCTCATATTCTTTCATCGGACTCAAAGTTTCCCTAACTATCTATCATGTGGCGAATCATGACCCCCTAGACTCACCGACACATGATGATGATAAAATTGCAAGCAAACAGTTTGACATCTCACCCCCTGCCTCTCCAACTCTCTCCCTCCCCCTCTGTGATGTGAAACTGCGAGCATAAATGTGCTTATATATGCATGTATACGTGTGTGTAAGTTAGGATTTACTGAAGATACACACTTAAGACGCCCACTTATGATCGCGACAAAAGAGAACAGCGTGTAGATAGATCTCTGACCCCAGGCCATCAGCTACACACTATCTGTGAAGTACCCAACTCCACCTGAAGTGTTCAGTTGACTCATACACTTTCCGTCAGTTCATATACTTTTAAGGTGATATTCGGCGTTCCATAGTTCATCATTTGTGTTCTTTGTTTTAATATACAAATTGTGAATACGTTTATTAGTGCTTCTATTCGGGTGATTTGTATTGTTCAGATTTTTATACATCCCTTCAGTTGATTACAATACAATTATTGTTATATAATCATATAATTATAATTATCATTAATATCTTTGTGGACTGAAATACATAAATGGTATTCTTAGATTGGATTTCGGCGTTCCATAGTTCGTTTATGCCGAACATTTTAATACAGAAACAGTGACTATGTTTATTGATACTTACATTCGGGAGATTTTCATTGTTTTTTAACTCCCTACAGTCGATTACCATTATACAACCATATTATCATTAATATTTTTGTGGACTGAAATATATGTATATAGACCCCTCTGCCATACACCGCAAGGTACTATATTGGCAGTAAATGACAGTTATTTTTAAAATATGTACAGTATTGTAGAGTTGGCTTTCGGTGTTCCGTAGTTCATAGCTCAAGTTCATTGGGTTATTTCGGAAACGTCGTTTGTTTTTTGTTTTTAAATAATTTTGTTGAATTGATGTTCAGTATTCCGTTTTATAAATCCTCTGAGTACATCATAACATTAGTTAGTTGCATGTCCTTTACAGGACGTTGCAATCAACACTATGATTTGTGGTTGTTTACAATTTACTTGGGAATGTTTACGTTCATTAGTCTGCCATTGCTTTCTGAACGGCCATCGAAATCAACGCAAGCTGGTATGTTTCCGAATCGTCTGCGGTTGATTTCGAACCATGGGCTCGGTGTGTCCCGGGGGGGGGGGGGGGGGGGAGTGAAAGACGTTCACTGTCCCTAGCCCTAAGCGCCGGCATATCATAACATATCATAATAAAATCATACAATTGTAACATATGTATCATTAATATCTTTATGGACTGAAATTCTTCCATCCATCATGTGCCATGCCGGTAAGCGCAGGCGGTCATGATTCGCCATCTCACTCCATCACCAGAGTCGTGGATCAGATCAGTGTTCTTGTTTCGACCATGTCATGTGGTAAAGTCGTCCAGGTATTTACTTCTCTATCTTCCCTTTGTTCTCTTCCCCCTCTATCTTGCCAGTTGTCATCAAGTTCTCTAATTTATTTCTTCTTATAACATGTTTAAAAACTTTTGACTGTCTTCGTCCAATTTCTCTAATCAGTTTACGATTTTCATTTCTTTCTTCTATGATTTGGTCGTTGGTTTTTCTATCTGTCCATGGTATTCTTTGCATTCTCCTCAGAAACCACATTTCCACAGCATCAAAAGTTTGTCAGCTTGACTACTCATTGTCCACGCTTCACATCCATACAAAAGTACAGGCTGTATGTAGCACCTCAACACTCTTTTTCTCACAGCAACTGGCATCTTTTTATTGGTCAGTATGTTTTTCATCTTGCAAATGGTTACCTTCGCCATGGCGATTCTAGTCCTAATCTCTTCAAGGCATCTCCCATTAGTGCCATCTTTCCTAGTGACGACCATAATCTGTCTTCTTAAAATTTGATTACAACCCTAGTTGTTCACTGTGTGCAACAACCGCATTAACTAAATGTTGCAGATGCTGCTCATTGTCTGCAATCAATACTGTATCATCTGTATATCTAATGTTATTGATGTTTCTTTCTCCAATGATGATTCCTTTCTTATCTTGTATATTTCTGAAAATACTATACAGGGAAAACAGATGTGGAGACATTAAACGTCGCTGTCTCACACCTCTCTTATTAGGCTGATATTGACCTACTTCATTATCAACTCTGATGGAAGCTTGTTGTTTCCAATATATGTTTGTTACAAGTCTAAGGTCTTTCCCATCAATTTATAGATCTGCAAGCATCCCTATCATGTTGAGATGTCTTACTCTACGAAAGCCTTTGAGATGCATCTCTTTATTTTCTTCTATAGAACGTTCAATTACTGTTCTCAGCATGTACACAGCATTTACTCTACCCTCACCTTCTACAAACCCATATTGTTCTTCTCCTATTTCTGGTTGTATTTTCCTCCTAACTCTTTGCATGATAATTCTTAGCAAAATCTTTGTGATGTGGCTCATTATACTAATTGTTCTATCTTGATCACTTTCCAAGGCTCCTTATTTCTTTGGGTTGCAATAAATACAGAGTTACATAATTCATGAGGTATATCTCCAGTATCATATATTGTGTTCAGCAGTCTGGTGACTTGATCTATTCCATATTCTTCTAAAGCATTAATCATTTCTGTTGTGATGTTGTCTGAACCGGGGGTCTTGCCAGTTTTCATATGGTTAAGAGCATTCTGAACCTCCATCTTCAAAATTGATGGTCCTTCATTATTATTTCGAATATCATACTCTTCTTCTCTGTTATCATCATAAAGGTTGTTCACATAATCTGACCATACATGTAAAATCTGATCTTTTTCTATTATGATTTTTCCATCTTTTGTTTTAGGCAGCCTGCTGATGTACGTGTTCTTTTATTAGTAAGCTCCTGAATTCTTGTGTGCATTAATTTGGTATTTTTACTGTTGTGTTGTTTTTCAATTTCTATGCAATTTTTCTCAAGCCATGCTTCTTTTGCCTCCTTACATAATGTTCTGACTTTTCTGTGAATTTCTTCATATTTGGCAGGATTATTTTTGTTGTGTCTTCTTGTTTCCATTAGTTGTAAAATTTCTTCAGTCATCCATTTCTTACGACCCACTTTCTTTAATTTTGGAATAATTGTTTCTGCAGCCAAACTGATTGAATTCCACACTGAAATACATTAATGGTATTCTTAGATCTGTCTGTCTGTCTGTCTGTCTGTCTGTCTGTCTGTCTGTCTGTCTGTCTGTCTGTCTGTCTGTTTGTCTGTCTGCTATCTTTCTGTCTGTCTGGCTGTCTGGCTGGCTGTCTGTCTGTCTGTCTGTCTGTCTGCTATCTTTCTGTCTGTCTGTCTGTCTGGCTGTCTGTCTGTCCGTCCGTCCGTCCGTCCGTCCGTCCGTCTGTCTGTCTGTCTGGCTGTCTGTCTGGCTGTCTGTCTGTCCGTCCGTCCGTCCGTCCGTCCGTCTGTCTGTCTGTCTGTCTGTCTATCTGTCTGGCTGTCTGTCTGTCCGTCCGTCCGTCCGTCCGTCCGTCCGTCTGTCTGTCTGTCTGTCTGTCTGTCTGTCTGGCTGTCTGTCTGTCTGTCCGTCCGTCTGTCTGTCTGTCTGTCTGCTATCTTTCTGTCTGTCTGTCTGTCTGTCTGTCTGTCTGGCTGTCCGTCCGCCCGTCCGTCCGTCCGTCCGTCCGTCCGTCTGTCTGTCTGTCTGTCTGTCTGTCTGTCTGTCTGTCTGTCTGTCTGTCTGTCTGTCTGTCTGTCTGTCTGTCTGTCTGTCTGTCTGTCTGTCTGTCTGTCTGTCTGTCTGTCTGTCTGTCTGTCTGTCTCCTTCTTCTGCCTTTCGTCTCCAGTGTATCGGAGCCCCACGACCATCTACTACTACAGTCAGAATACTACTACTGCTGTACTAATTTTGTTACTATAACTCCTGCTTCTTTCGGGTCAGTCTATATATAACCTGTCTGTAAAGTGTGCGCTTGTATAGCAAAAACACAGATTTTTGTTGACACGTTCATCTGTTTAGTTTACAAAACTGAAAACAATTAGGTTTGTGCGACTCTTGTGAAAATGCGAGAGACGCGATGTATAAACCTTACAACGAACGCAAATCCTGCAAACGGAAATCAATGCAAAAATAACAATGATAATAACGTAAAAATAAGATAAAAATAAGTTACACCACAACACAACGAATCGACGTTTCGATCTTAGTGATTTTCATCAGGAACAACACCCTCCAAAAAGAAAAAATCTTTAAAAAAACATGAAATTAGAAAATTACATTCAAAATTAAAACGTAAAAGGAAAAAGTATTAGTATCAGACGTTGTTATTCTATTGTACATGCTCGGTTTGTAGGAAGCTGCGCAGAAGTTTAGTTGTGAAAGTTGCCAAAAAAGAAAATGTGTAGCCGAAGGTATGCAAACAGATACGTTTTGTTAAACGTTTATGAGTCTCCGCATAAACGCGGTTAGTAACTCCCTGATCATCAGTTACATTAGTCTACACCTGGGGAATACAGGTGCAAATGTAATACTGATAGTATCACCGCACGCCGGCAATGTGCGTTATACATCACTGACCGTGATAAAGCAACTCCCGAGTTCATAAATCATTAGACATTGGCCCGCATTGTGAGGACAGAATAAATATCAATGGGCATGTTAGATGTGTTCACTTTGCGGGAGGCAATAAATATTTATGCTTACACGGCATTCATGGATTGATGGCTTCCGTGGCATATGAAAACATGGGTTGGTGAATTAGTTAATAGATATTGATTGGGACAAAGAATGTCGGTTGGGCGATCTTGATAAACAGGTTGGTTTCAGGGAGATGGGGGAAACAGGCGAGTTGTTCTTATGAATGGCTTGCACTCATTGCATGTGAATCAGAATCGTTATTCCATCCATCCATCATGTGCCATGCCGGTAAGCGTGGGCGGTCATGTTCTGCCATCTCACTCGATCACCAGAGTCGTGGATCAGCTCCGTGTTTCTATCTCGACCATGCCATGAGGCCAAGCCATCTAGGTATTTGCTTCTAGGTCTTCCTCTTGGTCTGTTCCCCTCGATCTTACCAGTTGTCACCAAGTTCTCCAATTCATTTCTTCTCATAACATGCCCAAAAAATTTTGACTGTCTGCGTCTAATATCTCTAATCAGTTTACGATCTTCATTTGTTTCTTGAAGGACTTGTTCATTGGTCTTTCTGGCTGTCCATGGTATTCTTTGCATTTTCCTCAGAAACCACATTTCTACAGCCATCAGATGTTTTTCAGTCTGACTGCTCATTGTCCAAGCTTCACATCCATATAAGAGTACAGGTTTTATGTAGCATCTCAACACTCTTTTTCTCGTTTCAATTGACATCTTTTTATTGGTCAGTATGTTTTTCATCTTGCTAAAGGCTACTTTTGCCATGGCGATTCTTGTTCTAATCTCTTCAAGGCATCTCCCATCAGATGTTATTACTGTTCCAAGATAATTGTACCTATTCACTTGTTGAAGAATATTCCCATTTACTTGTATATTACATTGTGGTATTTCGTTCGTCCTAGTGACGACCATAATCTGTGTCTTTTTACAATTTAATTCTAACCCTAGTTGTTCACTGTGTGTCACAACCGCATCTACTAAATTTTGCAGGTCTTGTTCATTGTCCGCAGTAAATACTGTATCATCTGCATATCTAATGTTATTGATGCATCGTCCCCCAATGTTGATTCCTTCCATATCTTCAATATTTCTGAAAATACTTTCACTGTACAGGAAAAACAGATCTGAGACATTACACATCCCTGTCTCACACCTCTCTTAATAGGCTGATATTGGCTTACTTCATTATCAACTCTTATGGCAGCTTGTTGTTTCCAATATATGTTTTTTACAAGTCTAAGGTCTTTTCCATCAATCTGTAGATCCTCAAGCATCCTTATCATGTTGACATGTCTCACTTTATCGAAAGCTTTTGTGTAGTCAATAAAGCAAAGGTGTAGATCTTTGTTTACTTCTATAGAACGTTCGATTATGGTTCTCAGTATATACACAGCATTTACTGTACCCATGCCTTTTACAAAACCACATTGTTCTTCTCCTATTTCAGGTTGTATTTTCCTCCTAACTCTTTGCATGATAATTCTTAGCAAAATCTTTGTGACGTGACTCATTATACTAATTGTTCGATGTTGATCATATTCCAAGGCTCCGGATTTCTTTGGGATTGCAATAAATACAGAATTACATAACTCCTGAGGTATATTTCCAGTATCATATATTGTATTAAGCAGACTGGTAACTTTATCTATTCCATATTCTTCTAAAGCATTAATCATTTCTGTTGTGACTCTGTCTGAACCGGGGGTCTTGCCAGATTCCATATGGTTAAGAGCATTCTGAACCTCCATCTTCAAAATTGCTGGTCCTTCATTATTATTTTGAACATCATACTGTTCGTCTCTGTTATCGTCATAAAGGTTTTTCACGTAATCTGACCATACATGTAAGATCTGATCTTTTTCTATTATGACTCTTCCATCTTTTGTCTTTAGGCAGCCTGCTGATGTACTTGTTATTACTATTATGATAATCTTCATCATTACTTTCATCATTACCATCATCGAGTATTTCAGCGCTTGGTATAGCCATGAAGCGTCCTGGTCGCTAACTTCCAGAGTTGTCTGTCTTGTATCGCTCGATGTAACTCCATGTATGTCCTCATTGATATGTCTGTACATGTTTGATTGACTGATTGATTTAGGAACCGACATCACAGCATTCGGGGCATTCCCATAAGCGCTCCGTCCCCATATGTCTGTACATGTTTGATTGACTGATTGATTTAGGAACCGACATCACAGCATTCGGGGCATTCCCACAAGCGCTCCGTCCCCATATGTCTGTACATGTATGTTTTACAGTGTTGTCATTGATCTTCCGCTTCCTCTTCTCCCATGCACCGCTCCCCTTCCTCTCCCGATCTCTCTTTAGTGGTTTTCCACGTCTTATAATGTGACCCGAGCTATGAAAGCCATCGCTTTTTGATAGCTAAGGAGATTGCTTTGTTCCTTACATTTTCCAAAATCTCTCCGTTTGTCAGTTATTTGTTTCTCTGTCCAGATGGTAAAGGTTAACGATTTTAACTTTTTTGCAAGATTAAAAATTTGAATTATTTCATATATTATTTGTTGATTGGCCGTTAGGGGTTTCTATGTACACAGGGTTGTGGGCAGACATGATCGCCAAAGCCAGACGGTTTAGACAATACGAAGAAGATATACATCGTTATCTGTCTTTGTGTTATTTTCCTTGTCTGTCTTAGTGAAGAAAGACAGAAAGAAAGAAAGAAAGAAAGAAAGAACGAAAGAAAGAAAGAGAGAAAGAGAAAAAGGGAGAGAGAGGGAGAGAGAGAGAGAGAGAAAGAGGGAGAAAGAGAGAAAGAAAGAGAGATAGAAAGAAAGAAAATGAGATAGAAGGAAAGAAAGTGAGATAAAAGGAAAGAAAGTGAGATAGAAAGAAAGAAAGTGAGATAGAAAGAAAGAAATTGAGATTGACAGAAAGAAAGTGAGACAGAAAGAAAGAAAATGAAATAGAAAGAAAGTGAGACAGGAAGAAAGACAGTGAGATAGAAAGTGAGACAGAAAGAAAGACAGTGAGATAGAGAGTGAGACATAAAGAAAGAAAGTGAGATAGAAAGAAAGAAAATGAAATAGAAAGAAAGTGAGACAGGAAGAAAGACAGTGAGATAGAGAGTGAGACAGGAAGAAAGACAGTGAGATAGAAAGTGAGACAGAAAGAAAGACAGTGAGATAGAGAGTGAGACAGAAAGAAAGACAGTGAGATAGAGAGTGAGACAGAAAGAAAGACAGTGAGATAGAGAGTGAGACAGAAAGAAAGACAGTGAGATAGAGAGTGAGACAGAAAGAAAGACAGTGAGATAGAGAGTGAGACAGAAAGAAAGACAGTGAGATAGAGAGTGAGACAGAAAGAAAGACAGTGAGATAGAGAGTGAGACAGAAAAAAAGACAGTGAGATAGAGAGTGAGACAGAAAGAAAGACAGTGAGATAGAGAGTGAGACAGAAAGAAAGACAGTGAGATAGAGAGTGAGACAGAAAGAAAGACAGTGAGATAGAGAGTGAGACAGAAAGAAAGACAGTGAGATAGAGAGTGAGACAGAAAGAAAGACAGTGAGATAGAGAGTGAGACAGAAAGAAAGACAGTGAGATAGAGAGTGAGACAGAAAGAAAGACAGTGAGATAGAGAGTGAGACAGAAAGAAAGACAGTGAGATAGAGAGTGAGACAGAAAGAAAGACAGTGAGATAGAGAGTGAGACAGAAAGAAAGACAGTGAGATAGAAAGAAAGACAGTGAGATAGAGAGTGAGAGAGAAAGAAAGACAGTGAGATAGAGAGTGAGACAGAAAGAAAGACAGTGAGATAGAGAGTGAGACAGAAAGAAAGACAGTGAGATAGAGAGTGAGACAGAAAGAAAGACAGTGAGACAGAAAGAAAGACAGTGAGATAGAGAGTGAGACAGAAAGAAAGACAGTGAGATAGAGAGTGAGACAGAAAGAAAGACAGTGAGATAGAGAGTGAGACAGAAAGAAAGAAAGAAAGACAGTGAGATAGAAAGTGAGACAGAAAGAAAGACAGTGAGATAGAGAGTGAGACAGAAAGAAAGACAGTGAGATAGAGAGTGAGACAGAAAGAAAGACAGTGAGATAGAGAGTGAGACAGAAAGAAAGACAGTGAGATAGAGAGTGAGACAGAAAGAAAGACAGTGAGATAGAGAGTGAGACAGAAAGAAAGACAGTGAGATAGAGAGTGAGACAGAAAGAAAGAAAGAAAGACAGTGAGATAGAAAGTGAGACAGAAAGAAAGACAGTGAGATAGAAAGTGAGACAGAAAGAAAGACAGTGAGATAGAGAGTGAGACAGAAAGAAAGACAGTGAGATAGAGAGTGAGACAGAAAGAAAGACAGTGAGATAGAGAGTGAGACAGAAAGAAAGAAAGAAAGACAGTGAGATAGAAAGTGAGACAGAAAGAAAGACAGTGAGATAGAAAGTGAGACAGAAAGAAAGACAGTGAGATAGAAAGTGAGACAGAAAGAAAGACAGTGAGATAGAGAGTGAGACAGAAAGAAAGACAGTGAGATAGAAGGTGAGACATAAAGAAAGACAGTGAGATAGAGAGTGAGACAGAAAGAAAGACAGTGAGATAGAGAGTGAGACATAAAGAAAGACAGTGAGATAGAAGGTGAGACATAAAGAAAGACAGTGAGATAGAGAGTGAGACATAAAGAAAGACAGTGAGATAGAAAGAAAGACAGTGAGATAGAGAGTGAGACAGAAAGAAAGACAGTGAGATAGAGAGTGAGACAGAAAGAAAGACAGTGAGATAGAAAGAAAGACAGTGAGATAGAGAGTGAGACATAAAGAAAGACAGTGAGATAGAGAGTGAGACATAAAGAAAGACAGTGAGATAGAGAGTGAGACAGAAAGAAAGACAGTGAGACAGAAAGAAAGACAGTGAGACAGAAAGAAAGACAGTGAGATAGAAAGAAAGACAGTGAGATAGAGAGTGAGACAGAAAGAAAGACAGTGAGACAGAAAGAAAGACAGTGAGATAGAGAGTGAGACAGAAAGAAAGACAGTGAGATAGAAAGAAAGACAGTGAGATAGAGAGTGAGACAGAAAGAAAGACAGTGAGACAGAAAGAAAGACAGTGAGATAGAGAGTGAGACAGAAAGAAAGACAGTGAGATAGAGAGTGAGACAGAAAGAAAGACAGTGAGATAGAAAGAAAGACAGTGAGATAGAGAGTGAGACAGAAAGAAAGACAGTGAGATAGAGAGTGAGACAGAAAGAAAGACAGTGAGATAGAAAGAAAGACAGTGAGACAGAAAGAAAGACAGTGAGATAGAGAGTGAGACAGAAAGAAAGACAGTGGATAGAAGAGTGAGACAGAAAGAAAGACAGTGGAGATAGAGAGTGAGACAGAAAAGAAAGGAACAGTGGAGATAGAAAGAAAGACAGTGAGAGTAAGAGAGTGGAGACAGAAAGAAAGATCAGTGAACATGAAGAAGAAAGACAGTGAGATAGAAAGAAAGACAGTGAGACAGAAAGAAAGACAGTGAGATAGAGAGTGAGACAGAAAGAAAGACAGTGAGATAGAGAGTGAGACAGAAAGAAAGACAGTGAGATAGAGAGTGAGACAGAAAGAAAGACAGTGAGATAGAGAGTGAGACAGAAAGAAAGACAGTGAGATAGAGAGTGAGACAGAAAGAAGACAGTGAGATAGAGAGAGTGAGACAGAAAGAAAGACAGTGAGATAGAGAGTGAGAACAGAAAGAAAGACAGTGAGATAGAGAGTGAGACAGAAAGAAAGACAGTGTGATAGAGAGTGAGACAGAAAGTAAAGACAAGTGAGATAGAGAGTGAGACAGAAAGAAAGACAGTGAGATAGAGAGTGAGACAGAAAAGAAAGACAGTGAGATAGAGAGTGAGACAGAAAAGAAAGACAGTGAGATAGAGAGTGAGACAGAAAGAAGACAGTGAGATAGAAGGTGAGACAGAAAGAAAAGACAGTGAGATAGAGAGTGAGACATAAGAAAGACAGTGAGAGAGAGAGTGAGACAGAAAGAAAGACAGTGGAATAGAAAGTGAGACAGAAAGAAAGACAGTGAGATAGAGAGTGAGACATAAAGAAAGACAGTGAGATAGAGAGTGAGACAGAAAGAAGACAGTGAGATAGAGAGTGAGACATAAAGAAAGACAGTGAGATAGAGAGTGAGACATAAAGAAGACAGTGAGATAGAGAGTGAGACAGAAAGAAAGACAGTGAGATAGAGAGTGAGACGAGAAGAAAGACAGTGAGAGAGAGTGAGACAGAAAGAAAGACAGTGAGACAGAAAGAAAGACAGTGAGATAGAGAGTGAGACAGGAAAGAAAGACGTGAGATAGAGAGTGAGACAGAAAGAAAGACAGTGAGATAGATAGTGAGACAGAAAGAAAGACAGTGAGATAGAGAGTGAGACCATAAAGAAAGACAGTGAGATAGAGAGTGAGACAGAAAGAAAGACAGTGAGATAGAGAGTGAGACAGAAAGAAGACAGTGAGATAGAGAGTGAGA
Organism: Cepaea nemoralis; assembly: GCA_014155875.1. Lineage (NCBI taxonomy): Eukaryota > Metazoa > Mollusca > Gastropoda > Stylommatophora > Helicidae > Cepaea > Cepaea nemoralis. The sequence goes on along the minus strand of JACEFZ010020693.1, from coordinate 276,275 downwards.
CAGAAAGAAAGACAGTGAGACAGAAAGAAAGACAGTGAGATAGAGAGTGAGACAGAAAGAAAGACAGTGAGATAGAGAGTGAGACAGAAAGAAAGACAGTGAGATAGAGAGTGAGACAGAAAGAAAGACAGTGAGATAGAGAGTGAGACAGAAAGAAAGACAGTGAGATAGAAGAAAGACAGTGAGAATAGAGAGTGAGAGAGAGAAAGACAGTGAGATAGAGAGTGAGACAGAAAGAAAGACAGTGAGTAGAGAGTGAGACATAAAGAAAGACAGTGAGATAGAGAGTGAGACATAAAGAAAGACAGTGAGATAGAGAGTGAGACAGAAAGAAAGACAGTGAGATAGAGAGTGAGACATAAAGAAAGACAGTGAGATAGAGAGTGAGACAGAAAGAAAGACAGTGAGATAGAGAGTGAGACAGAAAGAAAGACAGTGAGACAGAAAGAAAGACAGTGAGATAGAGAGTGAGACAGAAAGAAAGACAGTGAGACAGAAAGAAAGACAGTGAGATAGAGAGTGAGACAGAAAGAAAGACAGTGAGACAGAAAGAAAGACAGTGAGACAGAAAGAAAGACAGTGAGACAGAAAGAAAGACAGTGAGACAGAAAGAAAGACAGTGAGACAGAAAGAAAGACAGTGAGACAGAAAGAAAGACAGTGAGACAGAAAGAAAGACAGTGAGACAGAAAGAAAGACAGTGAGATAGAGAGTGAGACAGAAAGAAAGACAGTGAGATAGAAGGTGAGACATAAAGAAAGAAAGTGAGATAGAAAGTGAGACAGAAAGAAAGTGAGACATAAAGAAAGAAAGTGAGATAGAAATTGAGACAGAAAGAAAGTGAGACATAAAGAAAGAAAGTGAGATAGAAAGTGAGACAGAAAGAAAGTGAGACATAAAGAAAGAAAGTGAGATAGAAAGTGAGACAGAAAGAAAGTGAGACATAAAGAAAGAAAGTGAGATAGAAAGTGAGACAGAAAGAAAGTGAGACATAAAGAAAGAAAGTGAGACATAAAGAAAGAAAGTGAGACATAAAGAAAGAAAGACAGTGAGATAGAAGGTGAGACGTAAAGAAAGAAAGTGAGATAGAAAGTGAGACAGAAAGAAAGTGAGACATAAAGAAAGAAAGTAAGCAAGAAAGGAAGACATATACGGTAGTTATATACAACATCCACCTAGCAGAGATCTTCTGTGTCATCCTTTGTAAAAACCTGGACTCACTCACTCATCGATTGCTTTGTGCGCCCGCAAGTGCGAGTCGTCACGCGCCACACCGGAAATGCGCGCCGTTTAGCAATGTCATGGACATATCTTGAACTAGGAACCGCCGCCATACAAAGGAACTGATTGTTGCTGTCTACCCTTATCTGTTGATGGGAGATTGGTGTGTTTATTAATATTTTATTCAAATTTCCACGAATTTATTTGTCGTGTAAAATCGATTAAGTGCATTGGATGGTCAGGTAGTTGTGAATTCTATAAAAGACTTACTTAAGTCCTATACATTAGGGGTTAGATCGAGAGGTCCTAAAAAGGCTGTGCATTTATCGGGGTGAGGTTGGGGTAAGGAATATTATCCCGACGCGGTGTCGAAGTATTCTCACGGGGATTGTGTTGTAGAGATCTCTTACCTCTCTCCAGGCTCAGATACCAACCGGGTGTGCAGGGCCGGTACTGGAATTTTACATCTTCGGGGAGGCATTACCAGGCCTGAGCACATCATAGCAACCTGCAAGTGATGCCTCACAGATCTGTTAATTGTCTACGACTCGCTTCCATAAAGCCCCCCCCCCCCCCCCGCCCCCCCCCCCCCCCCCCAAAAAAAAATAAAAAAAAATTATGTAGCCGTTTTCCCTGGTTTTCCACACCTACATGAAAGATGTATATTATGTAAATATACTTTACCGTGTTTAGTTTTTATAATATTTACAACTTTGCTATTGTGGCGAAAAGTTACGGCCTACGCTTTACGATTTGCAACTTCCGCTTGATCTTTCACGTACGGAGGGTGAACACAGGGACCCGTAATATTTCGTCTTTATAAGAGAAGGCTAGACCTATTTCTACTCCGATGTTAAGGAGACTTCGTTCCTTATTACATAAGTATCTCCCATAAATGTACTTAAACCTACGAATGTTTGAGTTAGGGGAGGAGTTATAAGCCACGCCCATCTCTTCCGCGTTACTTCAACAGATAATAATTGTATTTAATTTTGTTTTCCTTATTTTTTCTTTCTGTTTTTGTTGTGTTTCTTCGCGCCGTATGTTTTATACGTTTCCCCTCTCGGTGGTGACTTGAGGGCTGGAGCCCCAGATAGCTGGTCCCAAGAGATGGAAGTAGGAGTGCAACTGAAGCACCCTCATGCTGTGGTAGTGGTTGGTGGGGGGGGGGGGGGGTGGAGTTCTGTATTTTGAGTGCTGAACATAGGAAGGTAAACGAAGAAGAAAATGACAAACAGGCAGAGAGAGAGAGAGAGAGAGAGAGAGAGAGAGAGAGAGAGAGAGAGAGAGAGAGAGAGAGAGAGAGTGAGAGAGAGAGCGAGAGAGAGCGAGAGACAGAGACAAAGAACGAGAGAGAAATAAAAACAGAGTGAATTAAAGAGAGAAGGGAAGACAGAACAGAAAATAAACAAGGAAGGGATGAAGCTAGGAAGTAAAAAAGAGGGATTCGACCCCCTCTCATCAAGGACTTTCCGCCTGATACTATGAATTTTCCCAAATGGCGTTGTGTCAGCATTTCGGTTTTTTTTTTTTCTTCGATATAGAACCACAGGAGTAAAACGCGGTTTCTGACAGATGTTTAATGTGTATAATTACGAACCCTCATCTCATACATCAAGATTGTGACTTACAATTGGTGTAGCTGTTTCAGACCATGTTTGCTGTGTTTCCAGACGGCATTTCGGAATACATGTATATGCCAGCCCCATTAACTGTCAATCAACTAAACCAGCCAATACCATCACCCCAATCGACCGTGCCTGCTTCTGTTATTACTTTAGCCCAGCCCCAAATTATTTCACCCCAGCCAAGTGGTTCATATTGCATTAATCCGGTTGGTCAAGGTATAAGCTCCGCCACGCCCTTTTTGTACACGTGCAAGGTAAGTGAAACCGAAGTGCTTATATTTTAATCTAGCTATTGCTTTTCTCTAATGTTTTTCTTGTGCTCGTTGTGTCATTTTTGTCATGTCTTTCTTACTTTAGTATGATAAATAAATGCACCCACAAATATTGATTGCCACTCAGTGGCGTAGCTAAGAGAAACACAGGGGCGGGGTTGCAATCGCTGCCCTTGTATCCCAAATTCTGATTGGTTAATGGCGCCTAGTTTACTTCTACAATAAAAGTAATCATGGGAACTCATCTTGAGTTTCCAAAATCATGTGCCTAAATCTGTCTGTCTCTCTGTCTCTGTCTCTCTCTCTCTCTCTCTCTTTCTTTCTCTCTCTCTCTTACTCTCTCTCTCTCTCTTACTCTCTCTCTCTCTTACTCTTTCTCTCTCTCTCTCTTTCTCTCTCTCTCTCTCTCTTTCTCTCTCTCTTACTCTCTCTCTCGTTCTTTTTTCTCTCTCCTTGTCCCTCTCCCTCTTCCCCTTAACTTTCCAACCTCGCCACGCTTCTGGCTGGCTCTAATCTGTTTCGTTATTTGTTTTTTGTCTTTTGCTTGCTTTGAACCCAAGCGTAGTCCACACACATGCTTCTGCTTCTAGTAGCACTGGACTAATTTTTGCGTGTGGATTAGCTTTCCCTATTACCAGTATTCCTCGCCATCAGGCGAACCCGCTTTCACTTCAAAGGTACTTGTGATTTACGTCCCTAAGTCACGGACGAGAAGTCAACATGTTAGACCAGCTGACCGATGTAGGGGTTGAACCCGCTGCCTCGCCATCAGCGGACCTGATGTATAAGAACAAGCTCTCTTATCTATTCGGCCATTCTGACATTCAGAAGATGATGATAATTACGATGATGGTGATGAAAGGAAAGAAAGAAAAAAAAAGGCAAACGCAATCTTTATAACAGGAACAATATAAAAATAACAACAACATTATAATAATTATAGTAGTTAGTAGTTATTAGCAGCAACCTCAACAACAACAACAACAACAACAACAACAACAACAACAACAACAACAACAACAACAACAACAACAACAACAACAACACCACCACCACCACCACCAACAACAACAACAACAACACCACCACCACCACCACCACCTCCAACAACAACAACAACAACAACAACAACAACAACAACAACAACAACAACAACAACAACAACAACAACACCAACAACAACAACAACAACAACAACATCAACACCAGTAAATTTAATGTCATCTGCACCAACATCGTAATATATAAATTCTATATTTGTCAAATTACGCATTATTTGCGTTGCGGAGTAAAAACATCTGCACGACACAAAATTACGCATCATTTGGCATAGTGCGTTTACCTTCTAATGTTCGAGTACTCAACTTAACTGAAGTCTGGAAAATTACTCTGATCCATTACTGTATACCCGTTGTGTTACTGGCAAAGGAACATTTCGTTTTTCACGGGAAACTGAACAAGTGTATGCTTTCTGTTTTTAACGTACCGTTTCTTTTAACTCAATAAAAACCGCAAACTGATTAGAGGAATTAGACGTAGACAGTCACATTTTTGTGGGGACGTTATGAGAAGTTATTAACTAGAGAACTTTGTGACAACTGGTAAGATTGAGGGGGAAAGAACGAGGGGAAGGCAGATAAGTAGATATCTGTATGACTTGACCACGTGGTGTGGTCGGGTTAAGAACACACAGCTGGTCCACGACTTTGGTGATCGCGTGAGATGGTGAAATACGACCGCCCACGTTTACAGGCATGGTATAATGATGATGATACGTAATCCACATACGTACTACTACTTATAGTGCACGGACTGACTTTTGTGTGTGGATTAGCTTTCCCTATTATCAGTGTCCCTCGCCATCAAGTGAATCCACTCCGACTTCAGAGGTACTTGTAATTGACGTCCCAAAGTCAATTACGAGAAGTCAACATTTTAATCCAACTCACCTTGTAGGGGTTGAAACTGCTACCTCGGATCAGCACACCGGATGTTTAAGAACGAGCACTCTTATCCATTCCGCCATGTTGAGTAGCTATTGTATAGTGCGTTCAGAAATGTTTTCCCCCCATATAACAATCCATAGCTCAGTAACCAACTCAGGGAAAATGATGAGATTTAGCATATAACATTATCATTATGAATACCAAACAAACAAAAAATGATGTTCTGGGGATTTTACAACAATGTTTATTTATATGCGGTATATAATTTACGAGACCGGTCAGAAATGAAGTGCATATTATGGAATATATTACATCTTCACACGGAAACATCAGTGTTCAATAATGAATATTCTCCACAGTGCACGGGAATTTCTTTATGAATAGCACGTTACGTAGTGGAACGGAAGTGTTCAGAGTTTACTGTAAAACACATTTGTTAGCGTGAATTGAAAACATTTTCTACCGACTCAATAAAATGACATGCCAGTCTGTGTACTAAACAACCTGACATGACATACCAGTCTACAGGCACAATAAATTGATATGACATACCAGTGTATGGATTAGATAACCTGACATGGCATACCAGTCTAGGCCACAATAACCTGGCATGACATTTAATTTAGTTTAGTTTAGTCGATGGATCAACATCACGGCACACGGGTGTAACCCACAAGTGCTCCGTTCTACTCCTTACTCAAGCCTGAGTCCGGAGAATCTCACCTCAGTGCACGAACTCCGTAGCACCGGCGAGGATCCTGAAATACTTTGGGTAGATTTTTAATTCCAAATTTTGCCCGGCCAGCGCCGTTAGGCTACTCTTTTTCGATTTCCAAATGCCAAGGAAATTTTTAGTGCGCAACAATACACACGGGCATCCGATCTCACTACCCAGAGACCAGGGGAAATTTTGTTACTAGAAGTCCATGTCAAAAAATCCTGGTCCTCACAGAGACCTCCAGCACTCGAGGCGGACACCATACCTCGATACCACCCCCCCCCCCCCCCACACCTAAATAACGTGACATTGCTTTTTTGGCCCATGCACCCCTTCACCATATGTTCAGAATGTCATTCTCTTCCCCCCCCCCCCCCTCCTTTTTCGTATTTCCTCCATATGAATTCTCCCAAGAGACATATTATAACGCATAACGCATCATCATAACACATATGGGCGTGTCCGATTAGGACTAGTTGGTAATGCTTCCTTCGCGTATTTTGGGTATTTCATTGTCTAAGGACTCCAGCCAATGCCCAGGGATGTTTTTTCATCTTCTTTAGCGTTCTATCTCCCAAGAGGAATAGTCCCTCAACCAACTCGCGCCAAGCCCTCCAATCTCCAGGCTTGGCCATGGGAATTTTCCATGGGATGGGATGGGATGGGACAGGCATAAATTACCATGGGATGGGACAGAAAAATATGTCCCATGGACAAGCCTGCCAATCTCTAACTGTCCCATGAAGCTCTGCCATACTGTTAATTTCTGTTTCTACTTCCCTTCACCGCGAGGTGTCAGGTTCCCCCCTCTATATATTTCACCCTGTGAGTTCCAGACTAATGATGTTCTTGTTGTACTATTCTCAGGTTTTCTCAATGTATGATCTCCCCGGTGCCAGCGCGTTTCTTCATCTCTTGGTTCAGTGGCATTTGTCTAGTTCTCTCCAAAAGCTCCACGTGTTCTCTAAATTTCTTTTCACTAAATTTCCTACTCCACGTCGTGATGATCTCCTCCCGAGTTAATGAATTATATAATCTTGTCTTTTCATAAAACTATCATCTGTTCATCTTGTTTCTGATACACCTCTTTTTAAAAACGCATATCCTTTACAGGGTATCGCTGTCAACATCAGCATCTTTCAGCTGATTATTGATTCACCTAGAATATCTAAATTAACATTTTTGGCTTCTTCTGAAATCAGGTTATCAAATGTTCCTGCTTCCACGTACCAATTTTCAGATCTCACCTTGTACTTTTCATGTGAATATTCTCAGAATGTATCACACTGGTGACTTTATCTTAACCATTTCATTCCTTTCATTTTGCACAGCCGCCAGTTACTGAATGTTGGTAGGTAGTTTATTTATAATCGGCTTCGTTGTTATCCGTATGTCTGATGGATAGACACAGTGGTACTGAGGGGTTAATTGTATTTACACAGACGGAGACAAGAAAATGAGGTCGGTTTTGTTAGCCAGTTTGCAGATCACTTTCCGGGTTGTCAACAGCGGGATCGTGGTGATGGTAGCGGCGTGTCAGTTTGGTTAGTGTCACTCTTGCTGTTGATGATGACACTGCTATCCAGTGGTCTGTGATAACACCCAGCGATAACAGGTTTTGGGTCAGACGGGGATTGGGGATTGGTGGCCGTTTGTGGTTGTTATAAATACGTACATACACATGGACATATACACACACACACACACGCACACACACACTATTTGCTGTCTGCCTCTCATTCAATCACTGTCTCTCTATTTCTATTTCCTCTCTCTCTCTCTCTCTCTCTCTCTCTCTCTCCTCTCTCTCTCTCTCTCTCTCTTATTCCCTCTCTCTTTCTCTCTCTCTCTCTCTTACTTTATATTTTTATCACCCACCCACCCACCCACTCACTCACTCACTCCTCACTCACTCACTCACTCACTCTTCATCTCTCTCTCCCCCTCTCTTCCTCTCTCCCTCTATCAAGCTCTCCCCAGCGCTTTCTTAAAATAAAGTTGATTTGATTTAAGTTGATTTCTCTCCATTTTTTCGACCCACTGACGCTTACACCATGAAGAAAATTAGCGCCAGACGGCCTACTTCCAAATTGCTAGTGGCAGATTCCGAAACAGGTATGCGGGACTGTGAACCCGCGTTCACTACCCTCAAGCCACAAACGACGATGAGTAAACGTCACACACAACTCACATCCACTGCCCTCGCACGAGTTACACGAGAAAACCTACCAAGCCATCCCTATAGCCTCAAACACTCAGCAGTCAAGCCACGGCCCCAGGAAATGTAACAGGAAAGAAGAACTTAACCACATACAGAAGAGGAAACACAATTCACCAATGATGCCATTGTTAACTCTTGAATGCTCCCCATACACATAAGCTGCCTGTACGCTACACTTGACAACGGTAACACTCCTGGTTTAAGTGGCAATGAGTTAAAGCGTGGCTTTATCCGGAAATGGCCAGTGCTGTGAACAGTTTGGCCTGAACTGGCTTTTGTTCTGTTGGTGTCTCGATTTCGGTTTCTTTCATAAGTTTAGTTATATATTTTTTTTTCCATATAGTTGTTCAATTATATGTGTACTTTCCTGTAGTGTTTTTCCCCCCTATGTAGTTGTATCGGTGTGTGCCTGTTGTTTCTGTGCTGACGAAGGCTTTGGCCGCAGCGTTATTTTGTCACTTGTGATAGTATTCTAGTAAAAAGCTTACCGTCTACATCTCGCCTTTTGGTTATTCACTCACTGAAATTTATTAGTAATTTCATTTCTTGAAGATCGTGAGTATTTTAATGTACTGAATATAGTAAGTAATTTAATTTACTGAATATTGTTAGTGTTATAATTTACAAAATATCGTTAGTTATTTAATTTATTGAATATCGTTAGTAATGTAATTTACTGAATATTGTTAGTGTTATAATTTACAAAATATCGTTAGCATTTAATTTACTGAATATCGTTAGTAATTTAATTTATTGAACCACACATACTGAAAGAAGAAATTATAGAAGCCGTCAGATTAGCCCCATTGAACAAATCACCAAGACAAGATGAAATACCAAATGAACTAATTAAAGCAGCAGCTTCTCGGCCTTTTGGCTAAGATCAAAGTGTAATATCTGCACTTGATCTTGCCAGGGGCCGGGATGATCACCCAACACAACCGACACACAGGGACGCGGGACATAGACTATTTAACCATGTTTGGGTAGAAAAACAGACACCACGAGACTAGGGAAACGCCATAATTATCCCAATTTGGAAAAACAAAGGCAGCAAAAGAGACTGCAGATAATACAGAAGCATTTCACTTTTGAGTCATACTGCGAAAATATTTTGCAAAATTCTTGAGAAAAGATTACGAACTACTATAGAACCCCAGCTAAGCGAAACACAACTTGGATTTAGGAAAAACAAAGGATGCACAGATGCCATTTTTGCTCTTAGACAACTTATAGAAAAATCAATCGAATTCAATGAAACACTCTACTTAGCCTTTGTCGACCAAGAAAGGCATTTGATAGAGTAGATAGAAACAAGCTGTGGGAAATCCTTAAACAATATGGAGTGAGTACACATCTAACAAACCTATGTAGAAGCTTATACAACAACAGTGAATGCATAGTGAGAGCAACTGGAGGACACTCAGAACCCTTCACCATAAGATCCGGAGTACGACAAGGTTGTGTCCTGTCCCCTCTCTTGTTCATAACATATATAGACAACATATGTAAAGAAACCAGCCAAACAGAGACCGCAAGAACACTGCATGACGAGAACACGGAAGAAGAACCATCTGCAAATCTAACCATTAGAGAACTCCTGTTTGCGGATGACCAAGCACTAATAGCAAAATCAGAAGCTGAATTACAAGACCACATGAATAGTCTAAACTGAAATGTGTAGGGAACATAACATGAAAATTAGCACAAGTAAAACAGAGGTAATGACTATAACTAAAGAAGAAAAAGCAACAACGATTCACCTAAACGAACATCCCTTGAAACAAGTAAAGAGTTTCAAGTACCTAGGAAGTATAATATCATCAAATGGCAAATCAGAAGACGAGATCGAAAATAGATGCAATAAGGCAAACCAACTCATTGGACAAATGGCACCAATACTAAAGAACAAACATGTATCAATAACTACTAAGAAAGCACTTTACAACACAATCTTCCTACCAACTCTATGTTACCAATGCCAAACCTGGACAATAACAGGAAAAGAGAAAAGAAAAATCACAACAGAAGAAATGAGATTAATGAGAAGAATACTCAACGTATCAAGAAGAGATAAGATCAGAAATGAAGAAATCAGGACTAAAGTGGTGGTTATATCAGCACAAGATTTCATTAGAAGGCAGCAAGTCAATTGGTTTGGCCATGCAAGTAAGTAGTTTACCAACTAACAGTATACCACAACAAGCAATGCTGTAAAGACCAGAGGGAAGCAGAGGAAGAGGCCGACCACGTAAACTATGGACGCAGGGAATAACAGAGTCCATGGGAATATCGATACTTGAAGCCCATAAGTTGGCACTCTCACGATGTTTATACTTCACATCGACACCGCAAGGTACAAGAGGAACCAGATGAGATAATATGAGATGAGAATATCATTAGTACTTTAATTTAATGAATATCGTTAGTTAGTTATTTCAAATTATATATCGTATGAAGTGAATAAATGTATAATACTTAAGCTGAAGCAACTAAAACCTTCCGTACTAAAAGCACCGAAGAATTATTCATTTATTCACTTTAAATAATTTATAATTTGAAATTACCGTGGGTGTTTTGTTCTTTCAGCAATTTGTTATATCAAGTGAATTTAATTTATTGAGTATCGTTAGCAAGTTTATATCGTTAGTAATTTAATTTCATGAATATCGTTAGTAATTTCCTGAACATGGTTAGTAATTTAATTTCACGAATATCGTTAATAGTTTAAGTTACGTATATCATTAGCAATGTAATTTACTGAATATTTAAAAAAAAAAAAAATAGTTACTTTACTGAATATCGGGGGTAGTTATATAATACTGAAAATACTCGGTAATTGAATTTATTAAATATCGTTAGTAATTTAATTTCCTTAACATTGAACGAATTTAGTTTACAGAACATCGCGAGTATACCCGTAATATACCGATTACCGAAAATTTGGACTCGCAGCGAATGATTGACAGGCCGAAGGACGGACGACGAGCGAGCAGACGTAAGCACAGACGAATGAACAGAAGAGCGGAGGAAAAGGAAGAAAGAACGGACAGACAGGAAAGAAGGAAGAAAATAAAAAGAAATCAATTTCCTACCAGACACACGCACATATATCACGTTCAGCATTTTCGGATGTTAGTGTTAAATTTCACATCCTGCCGACATCAGCATCTTTATGATTTTCGTTTCTTGCTTTTATTTGTAAAGTATTTTCTGTGAAATTGTCCGTTTCACGTTGTAAACAAAACAAAATAAACGGAGTCCCGCAGCAGGAACTTACTTTTGGTATATAAAGGGTTTGTTAGCTGCATATCCTTCACAGGATGGACTGTCAACCCCAGCATTTTTTATGACTGTTCGTGTTTTATTGGCAAGTTCACGTTCTGTAGTTTGCCGTTGCTTTCTGAACGAACGGCACTCATATCTTTGTATGGAAACCAACGCAAGGCGGTCTGCTGCCAAATCGCCCTCGGCTGTGTTTCGAACAAACCATGGACTTTACTGATATCAACAGGTCGATCGCCAGCCTCAAAACAACGTAACGTATCTAACTTCATCTCTACAGTAACACTTTTCCTGGTTCTCTTACAACGAGACACATTATCTGTACTTACTGTGCGCCCTGAACTCATAATTATGGGTAATTACATGATAAAATCCTGGGAAACCGCAAAGGACAAAATGTAAAATGGGACGTTAACGCAGCATAGCATCACAGGTGACGATATCATAGCGTAACGTAGCGACGTAAAGTGAAGCTATGTCCCATAGTGACAAAGACGTTATAGCGAAACGACGTAAACCGAGGCAACGTATAGCGGGGCCTTCCTGTAACCTCACCTGACTCTCATGCCAGATCACAGGCTGCCTAAACACATTTTTACTGTGAGTTGCTTTGTGGTAAACGCTCCCAAGGCGGCCAGAGGAAAAGCTTTAAAGACACTGAAGATATCACTCAAAGCTTTTGGAATTCATCACGACACATGGGAGACTGCTGCCAAAGACCGACATTCGTGGCGTACATCATTACGTAAGGGTATATATAGGTCACTTGCGAAGCAAACGGGACTGCAAGTATTATGTAGGGTGGGGGGGGGGGGGGGGACACGACTGGGCACACACACACAAAAACCACCTCCGGAGAGCCTCTTCCTGGAACGTCAAGCATCTTTGTCCACATTGTCAAAGAACATTTCGAGCCAAACAATGCCTTGCCAGCCATCTTAGAACTCACAGCTCCATACTGTCCAGCCCACTTTATGAAATGAATGGTCAACATCATTCTTTATGGACAAACACCCCCCCCCCCCCCCCGGCCACTACACCAGCGCCCCCGCAATGTAATAGACTTTTGATTGTGGCATGTCCTTCGCCGAACGTTGGAATCAACCCCAACATCAGCTGGATTTACCAGGCAAGTTTACGTTCTGTAGTTTGTCATTGCTTTCTGGACTAGAACTCCACGTGAAGTCCAATCGAACTGAAATGGACCCACTACCCTGTCATCAGCACGTAGAAAGTTTAAGTATGTCGGTAACTCTAGCCATTTGTTACCGCAATCACGCGTTTAATTTCCGAAACCTCAAACGATGATGGGGTTTGATTGCAACGTCATGTGAAGGACTTGCAGCTATATGCATAGTATACCTGTGCGGGCTGTTGGGTTGTCGAGACTACTGTCTGTTTCACCTTTCATCTTTCATATGGGGCAGTGAGTGTAATATTCACTGGCACAGGAACGGAGCATAATAAGGCAAACTCTTTGCCGTGAAATTGGAACCGCGACTAACTAGCTTGCCGCTAACTTAATGTGAGAATCGCTGTAACGCGATAGCGGAAAGCATGACAGTGTGTCTGTCGGTAACTATAGTCTGTCCAGAAATTAATGCCTTCATTCACGATCAATTATTTTGAAAACTGTCTGTTGCATCGTCATGAAATTTTTCCTGCCGTCTGATATTTATCCCCACCCAAGGAATATGTTTTTGGTAGGTCCAAAAGCAATTTAAATCATGGAAAGCGGCGACATTTCTTTGATGTTTTGGTGAAAAACTAGTGATTCCTCGCTAACAAACTTGTTTTACAGTAATTTCCCGTCAGTTCGGATACGACACAAGGCTCTACGCGAGGCACTTGTCATAAGTCCAATCCCATGTCCCACGAGAAAATTAGCTATTCTGCACTAATGTTTCTGTGTGAAGAGGTAATGCATTTAATAACATGCACTTCATCTCTGTCCCGTAAATTATATACTGCATATAAACAGAATTTGAAATCTGCTGTGCAATCTCCAGAACAAACATTTTTTTGTTGTTGTTGAGTGGACACAATGACAAGGTTATATGCTAAATCTTATCATTCTCCCTCAGTTGGTTACTGAGATATGGAATTTTATATTAGGGCAGACAAAAATAAGCAGACTATAGCCGTTTGTTACCACCGTGATACGTTTAATTTTTCCAGTCTGGTTACTTGCCACGTTGCAATCTCTCTCTCTCTCTCTCTCTCTCTCTCTCTCTCTCTCTCTCTCTCTCTCTCTCTCTCTCTCTCTCTCCTCTCTCTCTCTCTCTCTCTCTCTCTCTCTCAACCCATCTCGTGATATCGGTCGTTCAAGGCAGGCATCACGAGACCAAGCCCAGGCGGTCTCTCTCTCACGGTTAATGCCACCAGGCCACTCCTCCAGACAGATGCTGTAATCTCGTCTGGCACAGGTGACAGGCAACAGCCCATCGGCCAACCGCGCTAAAGATTGCATGTTCTGTAATATTTAGATTCCAGTATTCCTTAGACCGCTCCGCGGCGAAGGGTTTACGGACGCGGTTTTTGATCCCGCATACTCCCGTTCGAAATACAGCTGCGCGCGATTTGGCAGCAGACCGCGTTATGTTGGTTTTCTTTTTTACAAATTGGTACGGGTGCCGGTCGTTCAGAAAGCAATGGCAAACTACTGAGCGTAAACTTGCCAAGACATTACAACAGCAAAAAATGCTGGTGTTGACTGCCACATCTTGTAAAGGTTATGCAGCTAACTTTTTTTAAAGTGCCCCTTAGGCGTTGACGTGGTCGAAAGGATAAGGGCTCTCGTTCTTAAACTTCCGATACACTGATGGCGAAGTTGGCGGTTCCACTTCTACACCGGAATTAAGTACGCTTGCTCCTGCCACAAGGCGTTGTAGGTAGTCATTTTGGGGTGACAAGTTCGAATCCCGGTCTGGTAAATATAGCTTTCAATTTGCATGTCCTGTTCAATTTGCTTGTGCACTTGTTTCTGCAGCGAGGCGCGGTCTCACTCTCCATTTCTCCCGTCTCCCCGTCTTTCCTCTCCCTCCCCATGTCCCCCCCTCTCTCTCTCTCTCTCTCTCTCTCTCTCTCTCTCTCTCTCTCTCTCTCTCTCTCTCTCTCTCTCTCATATATCACGATATTTCCCTCTTTTCATCTCTTTATCCCTCCCTCCCTCCCTCTCTCTCCATCTTCACGTGACACCAACGTTCATTCCACCTGTCTGTCTCTCTATCTCTCCTGTCCCCGCCTCTTCTCCCCCCCCCTTGCCTCTCTCTTTCTCTCCCTCTTCACCTCCACGTGACAGCAATCTTCATTCCACCGATCTCTCTCTCTCTCCCTCTCTCGTGGTCTCTTTTCATCTCTCTGCCTCTCCCTCTCTCTCCACGTGACAGCAATCTTCATCCCACTGGATCCCCCCTCTCTGCCCCTCCCCCTTTTTTCCACATGACAGAAATCTCCGTCCTACCCAGCTCACGAAATGCCTATACCGCCCAAGGCCTGAACCAGTCAGCGCAATGCTCACGCGATCTCACCGTCCCCATTCACTACACCCAAATATTGTATTCACCGCCGGCCGTGCAGCCAGACGTATTTTCCCGTTGACGTGGCATTCAATACTGTCCGTACCAGGAGCACATTTTCTCGCTGATACAACACTCCATTTCTGCCGTTTCCGCGTTATTTCACTTTTGAAACTACGGCGTGATTTTAGTTATTACATTAATTTTCGGAAAACAGAAGGGTATCATAGAAAACTAAAGAGTAATAATTAACGGAGCTTTTATTTGAAGAAAAAACGAACCTAGAATTAAATTTTTTAAATAATAGCTACAGAATTTACTCCGATTTTCCACCCGGTATACCTTGATTTTTTAGAATTAACTTCTAAAGTTCAAACTTAATGAAGTAAGGTAAATTAAGTATAAAATGTGTTTGTGTTAATTTATGACATTTAAATGGATATTGACAATGCTTGTGTTGATTCGGCCGTCATTAATGTATAATTTGTTCCAGAATAGTAACAATCTGGTAAGCTTTTTGATTTGTCATTTGGTTTCTGTTTGTTTACTTCCGTTGCTATGCAGTCGTGTGGCGCGGTGCTGTTTAGTGCAGGCTGCTGGGCGGTATCGGAAATGACCGCGCCCTAATGGCGTTGCGTTGTATATTGTATGCAGTTTACCATTGGTGTGAGCAGCATTGTGTACTTAGTCGTGCTTAGAACGCCACTCTTATCATCACCATCATCATCATCATCATCATCACCATCATCATCATCATCGTCATGTGCCATGCTGATAATCGTGGGCTGTCATGTTTCGCCATCTCACACGATCACCAGATCAGCTCTGTGTTTTTTGTCTGGATTATGCCATGTAGCTCAGCCATTGTTCCATTCCCCTCAATCTTGCCAGTTGTCACCAAGTTCTCCAGTTTACTTCTTCTCATAAAAGCTTGACTGTCTACGTCTAATTTCTCTAATCAGTTTACGGTTCTCATCTGTTTCTAGTAGGACTTTCTCATTTGTTTTTTTCCCTGTCTATCCATGGTATTCTTTGCATTTATCCACGGACAAAGGACAGGTGTTAGTGCACTTGTGGAACCAGGTGGAGAAGGTGGGGGAACAGATTGAGAACTCGGATGTGGAAAGAATGGGATTAAGGGGGATCGGCGGGGGTTCTGGAAGAATCTCAAAACTGAGAGGGCCGACCAGGAGAATTTTCAATCAGATAGCGGTGGTAGTATGACACTTCGCTGGCTGTTGAAAGAGGGGACGGAGCGCGTATGAGAATGTCCTGAGTGCAGTGGTGTCGGTTCCTAGCTCAGCTCAGCTCAGCTCAGCTCAACTCAACTCAACTCAACTCAACTCAACTCAACTCACCTCAACTCAACATTCTTGGCATTTTCCTCATAAACCACATGTCCAATGCCACTAGATGTTTTCCAGCTTGTCTACTCATTGTCCACGTTTCACGTCCATACAAAAGTACAGGTTCTATGTACTGCTCTTATTGCCCGCCGTAAAATCTTTCGATCCTTTACCATTTCCCTTGCCTCGTGTATTCTCTTGCACTAGAGTCTTCCAGACAGGAAGAACTTGGAGGCAACGGAGATGTGGATCTTGAGACGAATGCGAGAGTAACTAACGGTTGCCTGAAAGTGGCCAATGAAAGTAGAACATATTTAGCCATAAGAAAGGGACAAACAGCATAGCATTCTTTGGTCATGTGATGAGAAGAGAGGTATCAGAAAAAAATTAACCACTCGAAATATCAGTAGAAAACGAGGCAGACTGACACAAATGATGCTGGATGGGCAGAGACAGTGGCACGGAGGAATACCATGAGCAGAATTGATCCATAACACCAAGGAGTGAGTTCTATGAGGAGACATGACCACCTAATACCTACGCCAGTTAGCATGGAATATGATGGTGATAAGGTCTACAATGTTCTGTGTGCATCGTCGTGCTGGTGAACCTCAGCCTCTTCTTCCATTCAACTTGCCTTCCACCACTGTCCATTCCACGCCAGTATGAGTTAAACAGTTGTGTCACACCAAGATGGAAGATGGGAAGTAGGGGTGTGTCACGGTTATGACGAAAAGTTGTTAATATGGTAGCAGGCGTGTTAACAGTATGAAATAGTACAATGTAATGCAGCTTTACGGAACACAATTACTGGAAACACAGGACGTTACGGCGAATAGTCTTCATCAGTAAACAAATACATACTCAAAACACAACAGATAATCACGATGAAGACCCTCCAGTGACTACACTAAGGCGTAAGAGCGGGATGAGAAGAATGAAAAGATGAAAAAATGAGAACAATGGAGATAAAAGGAAGAAAAAGAAGGAAAAACATGTGCTACTTAACTCAGAATCCCAGGCTGTGATACTAAACATTTGTATTATAACGCAATGACAACATGTCGGCGATTTATAATCACATGGTAGATAGGGAAATAGCTTAAGTTTATCATGCAATGGCAATTCATAAGTTAATCTCAGCTGATTTATTTGGTTTTTTGAGTATCTGTGGCGAAGTGGTCAAGCCGTTTAACTCGGGCTCCGAAGGTTGTGAGTTCGAATCCGGGCCGCGCCCTTCGGTTTACGAGTTAAATGTTTCGGAGACTCCTGTGGGTCGTCGCTAAAAGCTACGGAGTTCGTGCTTTGTGCGACGCTTTCAGCGCTGCGGAAAGAGACCGAGCCATATGGGATAAAACCCGGTGCGATGTAGTCGACCCTGTCGTCTTTTAAGTGACTTTTTTTTAGAGTTAAGACGTAAACGTTGAGCGCAACACACTACTGGCAACGCTGATCGTATTCCGGTACGAACCTAAGGCCTTGTCCTTGTCAGACCCAGTTTTGTTTTCTATGTTGAGATCGTGTAGAATGGACACCATTGTTCTTCTTCTTGGGCGGCGGTATTCTAAGAATGCTTCTGTACCATTTCAAGTTCAAAAACCTCCGCTTTCTGATTTATTGATTGCGAAACAGATCATGAAAAGTTAGTTACATATCCTTTACAGGAAGTCGCAGTCAACCCAATCATGTTTTTGTTGGTTGGTTGTGATTTCTCCGCAATTTACGTTCAGTAGTTTTCCCTTAACGGCTTACGGACGCGATTAGCAAGACCGCTTACCCGCGTTCGAAACAAAGCTGCGCACAGTTTGGCAGCATACCGCATTGCGCTGGGTTTTAACGAATTGGTATGGGAGGCGGTCGTTCAGAAAACAATGGCAAACTACTGAACGTAAACTTGCCAAGACATCAAAAACAGTAGTCAAATGCTGGTGTTGACAGCGAGTCCTGTAAACAGGATATGCACAACAAAAAAGAAGTTTCCCCTTGCTTACTGAATGACCGACACTCATACCATGACTGAATACCAACGCAAGACAATCTGCTGCCAAGTCGCCCGCAGCGGTGTTTAGAACATCGGGTGTACAAATTGCGTCTGTAACCCCTTCACCACGAAGCCGGTAGACATATCATGACACATGTCCAAATGTTGCACGGGAAAGACGCCTGTTCGCACATATTACTTAAATTTTTTAGCTTGGCGTTGTGTGGAAAAACATAATTTGAAACGTGTATTTCCTGTTAGTTAGTTAGTTAGTTAGTTAGTTAGTTAGTTAGTTAGTTAGTCGCGGTTCCAACTTCACAGCAACGGGTCGTCCCCATTATGCTCCGTTCCTGTGCCAGTGAATATCACTGTATTTCCTGTATAAGACGTTAAGGTATCACCCATGTGGGTGCTATTGCAACGTCCTGATGGTTGTTTTATTATTTACAAGGTAGGCAATTTTATACTCTCAGTAGTTAGCTTCTGTTTTCTGAACCGGAAGTCGACATGGGAGTCAGATTGATCGGCGCGTGCGACTATCAAACTTCTGCGCCGTCGGAATAGAGAAATTAAGCGCGTTACATTTCTCAGCCACGCCAACCTTTGTTCGTCTATACAGCTTTATGATATTCCCACTATTCGTTTATATAATCACATGTATAAAGATGGTGTGTGTGTGTGTGTGTGAGAGAGAGAGAGAGAGAGAGAGAGAGAGAGAGAGAGAGAGAGAGAGAGAGAGAGAGAGAGAGAATCAAAATAAGAAAGCGTGTTTGAGAGAGAGCGGGGAGAGAGAGAGAGAGAATCAAAATAAGAAAGCGTGTTTGAGAGAGAGAGGGAGAGAGAGAGAGAGAGAGTCAAAATAAGAAAGCGTGTTTGAGAGGGAGAGAGAGAGAGAGAGAGAGAGAGAGAGAGAGAGAGAGAGAGAGAGAGAGAGAGAGAGAGAGAGAGAATGAGAATCAAAATAAGAAAGCGTGTTTGAGAGAGAGAGGGAGAGAGAGAGAGAGCTAGAGAGGGAGAGAGACAAGGAGAGAGAAAGAGGGGAGAGAAACAGTGATTGAGGAGGGAGTTGTTCGTTTACGGTGAGATGACAAGAGAGGGGCGAGAGGCAGACATACAGACCGAGAGAAAGAGGAGAGTTAATGTTGTTTTCTTATCGTTAGTTCATTGAAAAAACCACGAAGAGGTAAAACAGTAATCTAAAAACCTTTGACAGAAGACTAAACCACAAAGACAGCTTGAACAAACATCAGAAATAGACAGTTAAAACTTTTGGCAACACTATATAATAAAATAACTGGAGCAGGTTATAATAACAACAAGCATGATTAATGAGGGGAGCGATAAGAGAAGAAGGTAGACGAGATGCTTCTAGTCTTAGATTATATTCTGTTGGAGAATGTGGGATGTGCAGTAGACGGATTGCCCACACCAGCAAAAGAGGCGATTGATTCGGCTGGTGATTTAGCTATTACCTTGAATGCGTCATGTCTGAGTGCTGGAATATTCTTTGATGTTCAGTTCTTGCCAATTATTTGTCACAAGTGCATTAACTGTTATTTTTTGTGATTTTTTTGGGTCATCATCATCAAGTGCCGTGCCGACTGGCGTAAGCGTTCATGACTCTCCACAGATCTCTGTGCTTGGTTTTCTGGATCAACCCTGCCGTTGATATTCCTCCATGCCACCGTCGCAATCCATCCAGCATCATTTCTCGTTGTCTGCCTCTCCCTCTCTTCCCCTCGATCTTTCGATTGTTTTGTACTTCTTCTTATTTCGTTCGCTTGAAATGTGTTTATATCTGCAATGTTGTTTCTTTTATAAACGCCACTGTCTTTTTAAGTTCATTCAGTGGTAATAGAGTTTGTCTTCCACTGTTGTTTCTCCAGATCAGCAGGTTTGCCTAGATATGTTGGGTAGTCTTGAAGTATATGATTAGCTGTCTGTGGCGCCAATCCTCTTATGCACATGATCGATTCGCCAATTACCCCCCCCCCCCCCCCCAACTCTATCAGATAGCTAGTTAGTTAGTTGGTTGGCTGGCTGGTTGATTGGTTGGTTGGGTGGTTGATTAGTCAGTCAGTCAACAGAGAGAGAGAGAGAGAGATAGAGAGAGAGAGTGAGGTGTGTGTGTGTGTGTGCGTGCGAGAGAGAGAGAGAGAGAGAGAGAGAGAGAGAGAGAGAGAGCGAGAGAGATGTCAGAGAGATGTGTGTGTATATTAGAGAGAGAGAGAAGAGCAAGAGAGAGAGAGAGAGAGAGAGAGAGAGAGAGAGAGAGAGAGGAGGTAGGGAGAGGAGGTAGGAGAGAGAGGAATCTGGTCCACAGGATTGACCCTTCCAGCACATTCTAAGGAAGCAATTGACCATCAGCGAGTTGTTCTGCTGGTGACCTATGCTGAATAGATGCACAACAAATGTTGATCAGCAGAAGAAGATGAATCAATGTAACGTCCACCAGCTGTGCTAGTATACCAGCACACAGGCAATAAGGACTACCGCGACAACCAATAGAAAGTAAATCCGATTGAATATCTCACTAATTTACGCTATATTCTTGTATTATATGTGGTCACAAAAAAGTCAGATTGAACTACAGGAAGGCCCCTCTATATGTCGCTTCGGTTTACGTCGTTTCGCTATAACGTCGTTGTCACAATAGGACATAACTTCACTTTACGTGACTACGCTCCGGCATAACGTCATTACCCGTGTTGCTATGCTGCGTTAAATTTAACGTCGCCATTTCACATTTTGTGCAGTGTGTTTTTCCAGGATTATATCGTGTAATCGTCCATAATTATGAGTTCAAAGCGCACAGTAAGTGCTGATGGTGTGGCTGGTTGTAAGAGAACCAGGAAAAGTGTTACTCTTGAGGTGAAGTTAGATGTGTTACGTCGTTTTCAGGCTGGCGATCGGGGTGTTGATATCGGTAAAGTCCATGGTTTACTTCCAACCACGGTAAGGACAATTCGTGCAGGTGCTGACAAAATCAAAGAGGGTGCTAAAAACGTAACCCCTTTGAGTGCTTCCAAGATCACTCGTACCAGAAGTATTCTTATAGAGAACATGGAAGCACAATTGGCCGTCTGGATTGAAAACCAGTACTAACGGAATATGCCTGTGAGCAAGATGGCTATCAAAGAGAAAGCAAAGTCTCTCTATGAAGATCTAGCTAAGAAAGCGGGTGAGAGCAGTACTAGTAGTGCTGATGATAGTTTTGGAGCGAGTCGTGGTTTTAATACCTCTACGTCCCAATAATTCTACCACTCGCCCTCCAACCCACCTCTATTTAGCCAATAAATATCAACAACTATCCAAATAAACATTGCATAATACACTGTATTTCGTTTAATTCTATGGGAAATAGTATTTCGCTATACCTCGATTCACTTAAAGTCGCCGTTTTCCAAGAAAGTAACCCCTACTGTAACCGGGACCTTCCGGTATAAAGTTTTCAGTGTAGTCACAAAAAATTAACTACTATATTTGTATTTGTTTTCAGTGAGGTCACAAAAAATTTCAAAATTAACTGTTAAATTTGTGTTCGTTTTCAGCGAGGTAGCGAGGAACTAATGTCTCACAGTCCCATGTTAGCTAACGGTACAGGGCTCAGCCCGCACCAAAGCCCTCCGGAGCTCACGGACGCCAAGAAGGTAATTACCGTCCTTGTTGTCGTTGTCATAAGTTATCTCTCTTGTGTTGTCATGGCTACAAGGGAGAACACTGTGGAGCACTGAAGATATATTTGAAACCGGGGTTTAAAGTTAGTAGCATCTCCTCTACAGTACTTCGCAATCAATCCCAACATTTATTGGCTGTTTATTATTTTCTAAGTAATTATACGTTCAGTAGTTTGCCATTGGTTTCTGAAAGGCCGAAGCTCCACAAATGTATATCTTCTTCATCCAAATAGTTTGAGTGTCTTCCAGTCTCTCATGTCATTGACTTGCAATCACTCATGTCATTGATTTCCAATCCCTCATGGACTTCCAATCCCTCACGTCATTGACTTCCAATCTCTCATGTAATTGTCTTCCAATCTCTCATATCATTGTTTTCCAATCCATCATGGACTTCTAATCTCTCATGTCATTGCCTTCCAATCCTTCATATCATTGACTTCCAATCCTACAATTTGTTGTCGCAGAATGATTCAATTCCTTATTTAAGAATCCCCCTGTTGTCTCAGAATCCACCAGTTGTCTCATAATCCATAAATGTGCTGGATTATAATTCTCAAATTACCTTCCTTCGAAAATGCTCTGTCGTTCTTCCCAGTTCATGTTTTATAACCACTTCAGGTCGTTGCTTTTTAAAATACTCGTACAAGTCAAGGATCCGTTTTCGTGCCTTGAGGCCTGTTGAAATAAAGTTGGTTGTATATCCTGTACAGGACGTAGCAGTCATTCCCAGCATTGTTTGGCTGCTTGTGATCTCTTGGCAAATTTACTTCCAGTAGTTTGCCATTGCTTTCTGAACGAATGGCACTCATACCATTTTATAAAAATACCCAAAGCAAAGCGGCCTGATTCCAAATTGCCCGCAGTTGTGTTTCGAACGCGGAATGCGGGATTACGAACTGCGTCCGTAACCACTTCCCCCAGTTGGGTATATGGTGTTTAACCCATATATTTAGATGAAACGTCGCTCGATGGGTGAGGTACTGAGTATTAGGTCTGATAGCCAATGCGCTAATAGCATAATACAGTGTAGGGGTTAAATTCCTTTCTCTTCTTCTGCCATCAATGTTTCCTATAGTCGGAGTAGTTTACTTCCCATTTAGTCTCCTGGTACTCACCGTAGGCTGTGTTGATATATACCCAGGTCAGGTTAAACAAAAATAAAACCCAAAAAAAAGGGGGGGGGGGGGGGGGAATCTTACAAGAAAAACAATAATAATTAAAAAAAAAAAAAAATAAAATAAATAAAAGAACAGAAAAACTAGAAAAGCTCTCCGCTGATTGGTTCCGCATGGCCCGAAAATCATTCCCGCCTCCGCCGTCTAGGTTAGAAAACATTATCTTTACAATTTTCAACAAGTTGTCAGAAATTGAAAAATTGTGCGCATTCGCGTGGTGCGTTAGAAAATCCGGGAGCCATAAATTAGAAACTGGAATCTGTGGGTTTGTCTATTTCTGTCTGAGAAAGTTCTCGCCCTCGACGTTTTCTCTCAAATAAATTATGAACATTAGCTCGGGGAAGTGGTAAACGTTTTCGCATCTGTATTCCAGTTGAGATCATTTCCTTTCTTGATGGGGTTGTTACATGGGTCGTAAGGCAAGTTGACCTATTTATAACGAATTTCTGGAATAGTTTTTAGAGTATTAAATCGTTTCTTCTTTGGGACTCGTTAAACGGCTTAGAATGAGGAATTTCGCAAATTAAGAAAACGAATTTATGAACTGATACGTTTTATAGATTCCGTTTTATCACGCTCGTTTCCTTAAATATTCTTCCTTATCCTAAAAGTTTGCTGTAATCACTGCCGTTATGTTAGATAATAGAAAACGCAGGAGGTCAGCCTGGCCAAATGGATAACTTATTTTATGCTGATGCCGAGGTAGTGGGTTAAACCCATATAGGTAATATCGCTGTGCTGGGAACAAGTGACGACCATTATCATAATCTGCTGCTGCTGCTGCTACTACTACTACTACTACTACTACTACTACTACTACTACTACTACTACTACTACTACTACTACTACTACTACTACTACTACTACTACTACTACTACTACTACTACTACTACTAACTACTACTAGTCCATTTCCTGAACATCACCACTATCACTGTTATTATTATTATCACTATCCCCCATCCTCTACTCATCCATACATCGAGCATGTGCCATGCCGATAAGCGTGGGCTGTCATGACTCGCCATTTCACTCGATCACCAGAGTCGTAGACTATCTCTGTGTTTTTGTCTCGACTTTGCCTTGTGGTCAACCCATCCAGGTATTTACTTTTCTACCTTCCCATTGTTCGTTTCCTCTCGATCTTGCCAGTTGTCACCAAGTTCTCCAATACATGTCTTCTCATAACATGCCCAAAAAATGTTGACTGTCTACGTCTAATTTCTCTAATCAGTTTACGATTTTCATTTGTTGCTTTGGGACGTGGTCATTGGTTTTTCTGTCTGTCCGTTGTATTCGTTGCATTCTCCTCAGAAACCACATTTCCACAGCCATCAGATGTTTTTCAGCTTGACTGCTCATTGTCCAAGCTTCACATCCATACAAAAGCACAGGTCCTATGTAGCACATGAACACTCTTTTTCTCGTAGTAATTGACATCTCTTTATTGGTCAGTATGTTTTTCATCTTGTTAAAGGCTACTTTCGCCATGGCGATTCTTGTTCTGTCTTCAAGGCATCTCCCATCAGATGTTATGACTGTTCCGAGATAATTGTACCTATTCATTTATTTAAGAATATGTCTATTTACCTGTATATTACATTGTGGTATTTCCTTCTTCTTCAACAAGTGAATCGGTAAACATTCTGACCAATAAAAGATGTCAATTGAAACGAGATAAAGAGTGATGCGGGGATACAAAGAGCCTGTTCTTTTGTATGGATGTGAAACTTGGACAATGTGCAGTCAAGCTGAAAAACATCTGATGGCTGCAGAAATGTGGTTTCTGAGGAAAATGCAAAGAATACCATGGACAGACAGAAAAACCAATGACCAAGTACTACAGGAGACAAATGAATATCGTAAATTGATTAGAGAAATTATACGTAGACAGTCAAAATTCTTTGGACATGTTATGAGAAGAAAGGGATTGGAGAACTTAGTGACAACTGGCAAGATCGAAGGGAACAGACCAAGAGGAAGACCGAGAGGAAAATACCTGGATGGCTTGGCCACATGGCATAGACGAGATAGGAACACTGAGCTGATCCACGACGTTGGTGATAGAGTGAAATGGCGAGTCATGACGGCCCACGCTTTCCGGCATGGCAAATGATTGATTGATTGATTTCCTTCTTCCTAGTGACGACCATAATCTGTGACTTCTTACAAATTAATTATAACCCTAGTTGTTCACTGTGTGCAACAACCCCACCTGCTAAACGTTGCTGGTCTTGTTCATTGTCTGCGATCAATACTGTATCATCTGCATATCTAATATTATTGATATTTCGTCCTCCAATGATGATTCTTTTCATATCTTGTACATGTCTGAAAATATTTTCACCGTACAGGGAAAGAAGATCTGGTCGTATTACACATCTCTGTCTCACACCTCTCTTAATAGGCTGATATTGACCTACTTCATTATCAATCCTTATGACATCTTGTTGTTCCCAATGTATGTTTTTTTTTCTCCATAAGTCTAATGTCTTTCTCATCAATTTGTAGGTTTGCAAGCATATCTACCATGTTGACATGTTTTACTTTATCGAAAGCCTTTTGTAGTCAATAAAGCAAAGATGTAGATCTTCGTTTACTCCTATAGAACGTTCAATTACTGTCCTCAGCATATAGACAGCATTTACTGTACCCTTGCATTTTACAAAACCACATTGTTCTTCTCCTATTTCAGGTTGTGTGTTCTTCTGAACTCTGTATGATAACTATTAGCAAAATCCTCGTGATGTGACCCATTACACTAATTGCACGATGTTGATAACATTCCAAGGCTCCTGATTTCTTTGGAATTGCAATAAATACATAATTTTTACTAAGTCAGGAGGTATATCTCTAGTATCATATATTGTGTTCAGCAGTCTGGTGACTTGATCTATTCCATATTCTTCTAAAGCATTAATCATATCTGTTGTGATGTTGTCGGAACCGGGGGTCTTGCCAGTTTTCATATGGTTAGGACATTCCGAACCTCCATCTTCAAAATTGACAGTCCTTCACTATTATTTCGAACATCATACTATTCTTCTCTGTTCTACTCATCACCTCTTCTAATTGTCATCTCTGTCTTTGTTTTATACATCAACAGCCACGCCAAACCTCATCACATTACAAATTATACCCTAGGCACAATTCCATTCCTTTGAACCAAGCAATCAACAATCCTGCACCTTGTTTTCTGTTATCTCCCCCTCCTCCTTTGTTGCTACTTGCTATATTGAATTCCAGACTTCCTGACATGCGCAAAGAATGTTGATTGCTTCATCCTGATGTTCGCGATTAGTTCCCTTTATATCCTGGCCTCTTTCTGGAGCATATAGTATTAACATAATTTATATCAATAGCAGCAATTGTACAGGGAAATGTTAGTATTATGTGATGGAATACTAGGCAGGGAGGCAGAGTAAGAACGAACGAACTTCATTCTCAAAAGGTCACACATTGAGTATGCAGACCCGTTTTACATTCGGCCCTTCCAATCACTCATCTTTTGTTCACCATTGTGCATGTTACATTCACATAGGAATAAAAACATTGTCAAATGAATGGTGTAAACATAAGCAATTCATATAACCATGCTATGAGATAGGCAGACAGGCAGGCAGGCAGGCAGGCAGCAGGCAGGCAGGCAGGCAGGCAGGCAGGCAGGCAGGCAGGCAGATACACTTACACACTCACATTCATAAACACATACACACAAACCTGCATACATATTTACATCACTTACCCAAACTGTCACAGTTATGCACCCACTCCATAGCACGCAAATACATACTCCCTCACATACACATATACTTTCTCACAAACTCATTAAATCCATCCATCCATCCATCCACCCACACATCCATCCATCCACCCACCCACCCATCCATCCATCCATGCATCCACCCATCCATCCATCTATCCATCCACCCACCCACCCACCCATCCATCCACCCACCCATCCATCCATCCACCCATCCATCCATGCATCCACCCACCCATCCATGCATCCATCCACCCACCCACCCACCCATCCATCCACCCACCCATCCATGCATCCATCCATCCATCCATGCATCCATCCATCCATCCATCCACCCACCAATCCATGCATCCATCCACCCATCCATCCATCCATCCACCCACCCATCCATGCATCCACCCACCCATCCATCCACCCACACATCCATCCATCCACCCATCCATCCATCCACCCACCCATCCATCCATCCACCCATCCACCCATCCATCCACCCACCCATCCACCCATCCATCCACCCACCCATCCATCCACCTACACATCCATCCATCCATCCACCCACACATCCATCCACCCACACATCCATCCATCCATCCATCCACCCACTCATCCATCCACCCATCCATGCATCCACCCATCCATCCATCCACCCACCCACCCATCCACCCACCCACCCACCCACACATACACATGCATACCATTTGAGTTTGTATCTAAGTGTGGCTTCAGCAAGGGGCCAGAGGAGCCGCGGTAGAGTAGTAGCTAGGCCAGTGGTTCTCAACCTTTTTTGGTCCATGCCCCCCCCTTTTACCACATGTTCAGAACGTCATCCCCCCCCCCCCCCCTTTCGAATTTCCTCCCTATAAATCCCCCACCCTCACACAGTATACATAAAAATGGAAGCTAAATTTAATAACACATACTAAAACAAGTCTAGACATCTACATAACACGTGATTTGCGGGTCTACTTACGTTATCAAACGAATTTCATTAGGGCGAGAAGTACAGAACCATAAAATTTAGAGGGGAAAAAAATATCAAGTAACTGGTTCTTGTATTAGTGCGATCTTGAAATAATCTTAATCCCCCCTCCCCCGCCCCCCTAAAATTCCCCCTGGGGGTGATTCCCCACCGGTTGAGAACCACTGAGCTAGACGCTCGCCTCCCGGCCGACTGGTCATGTATGTGATCCGAATCGGGGGGGGGGGGGGATGTCAATGTGTTAGAACTAGGCCAGGGACACCCAGGTAGACCCAGTCTCAAATGGGTACCAGCAAATATCCTGGGAAATAAATGCGGACCACGTGATACCGAAAATATTGCCCACCAGGTGTCGATTTGTCTATTGATGTTTGACCTGGTCAACGCTGACATCGTTTTTCTGGGACTTAAGTAGGTTATGTGTAGAATGACACGTGTTCCCGCAGAGAAGCGCTGCCGTTATTTGGAGGTGATAGGTTAAAGGGTCCACACAAGTGAAAGTCCGATGACGCTAGTTCTGGACTGTATTATGGATTTTTCAAAACCTCAAATTTCAGAGCACCTAGTATATCCGCTTTATGCACAGCAACATGAGGGCGGGCGTTGTCGTGCAGTAAAAATACTGAATTTGAGAGAAGTCCCCGGTGTTTAGATTGTATCGCGGGCTTTAATGTGTTCCCTAGCACGTCACTATGTCAAGCACAAGTCTTTGTCACCATTTTCCTGTTAATGCACCTATATAAGGCCATTGAAATCCCAAAAGATGGTCATCATAATTTTCCCAGGAGATTCCTGTCATCAGTAAAATACTGTCTTCCATTTAGAAACCTTTCTATGTATTCATACTCTTCTTTGACTTAAACAGCTGTGTGTAGGTTAGCGTGGCCGAATGGATAAGAACGCGTGTTCTTAAACATCCGGTGTGCTGATGCCTAAGTAAGGGGTTCAACCCCTGCACCGGACAGTTGGACTAAAATGTTGACATATCGTCCTTGACTTTGGGACGTAAATTACAAGTACCTCTGAAGTCGGAGTGGCTTCGCCTGATGGCGAGATACACTGTTATTAGAGAAAGCTAATCCACACGCAAAATTCAGTCCAGCATTAATAGAAGTAGTGTGCATGGACTACGCTTGAGTTCAAAGCGGAGGAGCGGAAAAAAAGTGTCCATTCTGAATCACTATGCTCCTGTAGATTTCAAACCCTCGGGGGGGGGGGGGGGAACGAATAAAGCCGCGATACTCTTCCATTGGTGCAACTCGATAATATGGGATCTAATTTATAATCGCTTTTGCGCATTCGCAAAATGCTCGATCCCCACGATCTCTAAATGGAATATTGCTTAACAGCCAGTTTTTGTCCTCACGGAAACACTCTTCCATTATAATGAAATTCCCGTTGCGTAATGACTTTCCCTTGTAATACCTAACACGAAGAAGAGGGGAAAAAAATAGAAGAGGGAAGAAGGAAGAATAGAAGCCGCCGACAGGAAGATAAAATAATAACACAATAACAAAACTGGTCTATCTTGCACTGCAATAAAAACAGCAGGTGAAAACACCATTCCTTCGAGTAGCGAATGAATACAAAGGTTGCAGTCTATGATTACGATGCTCCTGTTATGTTGGCATCAAATGTTACACACATACAACTTCTCGTCCTTGACTGGTTCGATTAGTCATGTGCAGTAAATTTCTCGACGACGGAGCAAACTCAAAAACACTTGCTCTTTGCAAAGGTCACCTTTGAAAGGAGTCATAGCCCGTTGCGGAGAAGTTCGCGCCAACAGACTGTTCCTATTGACAACAGGAAAAGGTAACTCGTGGCACATGACAGCTGCTTGCACGTGCAAACTTCAAAATGCGCGCGGTTCTCTGGGCCCCACCTTTGGTGTTTGATACTTCTGCGAACTTATGCTTCGCGATCTTCAGTAGAATGGCATACTTAATTGACTCTGCCTGTAAGTCTTTCGTATGAAAGCGAGGCAGCAGAAAAGACATTTGATGCGTTCGCTATATATTGATTTATGTTGGTTCAAAAGCTGTGATATATACATATTCCTTAAGGCAAAATTTGAAGCAATCAGACTTCAAAGAATATTCTCGACAATTCAGAAAACAAAACATGGCTTCTTTTCGTCTGACATATGGTTCCCAAAATATTAATGCCTGTTTCAAAAAGGTAAAAGGACCGTTTTTCACGCGTTAAGGCCCTGTGGCGGAAGGGGTTATAATCACAATTCGCAATCCCGCAAGCGGCGTTTGAGACAGAGCCGTGGGCGATTTGGAAGCAGACCGCGGGAGGAGGGAGGAAGAGGGGACGGCAGTCGGAGGGGGCAGCAGTCGGAGGGGGAGGAGGGAGGAAGAGGGGGCGGCAGTCGGAGGGGCGAGAGGAGGGAGGAGGAGGGTGGAAGAGGGAGAAATGGTGCCGGGGGAGGTAGGAAGAGGGACAGGACAAGGGAGGAAGAGGAGGTGGGAGGAGGAGGAGGAGCCAATGAATCATACCACGTGATCGAACGTGTGTTCGAACTATTCGCTAAATATTAACTACCAGCACTGCCTGTAGACAGTGGCGTCACTGGGGTTGGTGTCACCCAGTGCGGTAAACTCTTGGTGTCACCCCTCTAGACTTTCACCATGGTCTTCTTCCGAGTGTTCCTGTACCATATATAATCGCATATAGTAATGTTTGTTAAATAAGTCAAAAAGTTAATAAGGACATAAGAAAGAAAACAAATTGAACAATATAACTTCAATACTTCAGGTAAAACATAAATAAAGAACTTCGACAAACTCGGACAAAGTTAAATTTTTGTTATTTTGCTATGTCTGCTTTGTCAAATTTGCAATTTTTTTATTTTGGTGTCACCCCTTGATGGTGTGTCACCCGGTGAGGCCCGCACCCCCCGCACCTCCCTAGTGACGCCCCTGCCTGTAGACGACCTTTATGGCCTCTGTGATGTTTATTTCCTGGCCGGATGCAGTAACCTTGTGAGAAAATGTCTGTCCACGTGGCAACGGACAGATGTGAATCGTTGACTACTTCATGATTACTATAGACAGCTGCGAATCGTTGACTAATTCATGATTGCTAAAGACAAATGTGAATCGTTGACTGCTTCATAGTTGCTAAAGACAAATGTGAATTGTTGACTGCTTCATAGTTGCTAAAGACAAATGTGAATCGTTGACTAATTCATGGTTGCTAAAAACAGATGTGAATCGTTGACTAATTCATAGTTGCTAAAGAAGAAAGCCGAAACATGAACTTCTACAGGGTTTCCTATATGATGGCTGAATGGGAGACATCATCAGTTTCTCTCACATGTCGAGGACAGACAGACTTCTGAAATCTGAGAATTGTGGTCTCACACAGCGTGAGCCCTGGGTTCGATTCCTCGCTGTCAGGAGAGTTGTATGTCTGAGTAGAGATAAGATGACACTATGCAGTGGCTTCTGGCGCCAGTATTCTTTGTTTGATCTACCGCCCTGTATGTTGTCCATGTGCCCAATATTTCGACCACCTGCCCATCCATTTTGTCTGTCTGTCTGTCTGTCTGTCTGTCCGTCCGTCCGTCCGTCCGTCGGGCCGTCCATACCCTCTCTATTCTTTCTCTTATTGTCCTTCCAATCGTATCTCGTCCGCCTATTCATCTCTCTCTCTCTCTCTCTCTCTCTCTCTCTCTCTCTCTCTCTCTCTCTCTCTCTCTCTCTCTCTTGCTGTCTCTTTTTCTCTCTCCCTCTGTCTCCATCTCCCCCGTCTCTCTCTCTGTCTCTCTCTCTCTTCCTCCCTTTCTTTCCCCTCTCTTTCTTTCTCCTGTCTGCGCCTCTCTCTCTGTTTCTCCGTCACTCTCTCTCTCTTTCTGCCTCTCTTTTTCCCTTTCTTTTTTCTCTCCCCCTCTCTCCTTCTCTCTCCCTCTCTTTTTCTCTCCCCCTCTCTCTCCCTCTCTTTCTTTCTCTGTCTCTTTCTCTCTCTTCCCCCCTCCCTCTTTTTCTACCTCCCTCTCTTTCTGTCCCTGTCTCTCATTTTCTTCCCCTCTTTCTTTTTATTTCTCCACTTACTTTCTTCCGCCTATTTCTCCTTCTCTCTCTCTCCCCTCGCCTACTCTCTCTCTCTCTCGCTTTCTCCCTCTTTCTCACTCTCTATCACCCTCTCTTTTTGCCTCCCCCTCTCCTTTCTGTCTTTCACTCTGCGTGATTTCTTGTACGTAGGGCCCCCTCTACCACCCCCACCTCAACCATCCTCCCCCACCCGCCGCCTGCACTATCGACACCGCTGACATTTAGTCACGTGAAGCAATCTTCATGGCTGCTACTCCAACTAGATTCACCCACTCTGCTAAGTCAGTGACATAAAAAGTGCAGCACCCGCTTCCACGCCCAGAGACTAAGACATAACGGCGCTAACCCCACTTCGTTATTGACCAGTCGGTACTCGACAGTTATTGGGGTCAGTATAATAACTCTTGCCACCATGTACAGACCCAGAATATTTCCTGCTTTCCAGATCAAAGTGCAGATACTACACTTTGATATAATGTGTGTGTGTGCATGGGTGTGTTTTCTTGGCAAGTTTACGTTCAGTAGTTTGTCATTGCTTTCTGAACAACCGGCACGCATACTTTTGTATGTAAAACAACGCAAGGCGGTCTGCGTTCACATCGCTCACAGCTGTATTTTGAACGCGGTATGAGGGATTGCGAATTACATTCAAACTCCTTCACCACATGGCTGGCACCAAACAAACATCAGAATGACAATTTTATTGCAGCCAAACTAGACGCAGCAGCACAGAACAATCTATCACTCAATTGTTAGAGGCCGAACTGCAGATTTTAAGAGATGACATCTTGAGCTTAGTACGCATCCAGCGTTCCCTCTTTACGTTGCATCTGATTGTGTTTCCTGTCTTCTTACGAGTATGTATGTTTTGCTTTGTCTTGCATTTTATATTAAATGTTCTGTGGGGTTCTATTTTCCACTTCCTTTCTGATCTGCAGATCGAAAGAACTCTAAAAGGCCGTAATTTGAAAGGGATTGTCGTCAATGTCATTTTTTATTTTATTTTATTTATTTATTTATTTATTTATTTATTGTTAGCATATCCTTTACAGGACATAGCTGTCAATATCAGCACCTTTCATCTGATTGATGATTTCTTCTTCTGCGTTCATCCGGAGTTTTTTTTTTTTTTTTCTTTCGGACGTGATTGCGTTGTGCCTGTTTACAGCAGAGCTGCGTTTTTGCGCCGTTAGGCCGACACATCCAACTTCTGCGGGCATTTGTTGACAGGGTTAACCTTCCCGGGTGATTGTTGATTTCATAGCAAGATTACGCTCAGTAGTTTGCCATTGTTTTCTGCGCGGCCGGCTCACATTCCCCGTAAGCCACCAACGCGGCGAGAACCGCTACCGATTCTCGCGCAAGTTACGTTTCTCACGTGGATATACGGGATTACGGAGAAAGTCACTAACGCCAAGGCCAAGGAGACCGTCCAATGTCATATAGGTTTTGTCAATAGGAGGTGTTTATTCGCACCTGGACGGTGCCACATGAAATATGCATACTCTTAATAAAATGACACTATCTGTTCCAATCCGTACATTTTGCAATTACTCATTAACAAACCAGAAGTAGAAGTAATTGCCTTAGTTTTTGTAGAGCAATGTTTGTTCTTATACGGTAACAACTCATAGAACATTCTTCAACTGAAAACGAAAGACAAACATTCAAGGGAAACAAATCTTTTCCACGAAAACCGAATATAATTGCAGATTCCTATTACATTCTGGCTGTATCGTGCCATTGATCATCCTTCCACCTGTCGCTATACATTATGGCAGAAGTTGCCAGTTTTTTACCCCCTGGCACGCTGTTTCCAAATAAATGTGTTTGCTTTTCGTTAAATATTTTGATAATATTTTGAGAGACAAGACTACGCCCATAACAACCCCCATCTGTAAAATAAAGTGTGCTTCCAAATGCCAAATACAACTGCACACATCAGTTTTGATGTAAAAG
This sequence comes from Cepaea nemoralis, assembly GCA_014155875.1. Classification (NCBI taxonomy): domain Eukaryota; kingdom Metazoa; phylum Mollusca; class Gastropoda; order Stylommatophora; family Helicidae; genus Cepaea; species Cepaea nemoralis. Next base: position 242,522 of record JACEFZ010020693.1, on the reverse strand, counting down.
TCACTTAATTTAATTAGGTAGAACGGAACGACAATTAAAAAGTAGAATAACACAAAACATTCCTGCATGAATTAGGAAGAAAATACTTAAACATTTTGGCTATATGGACTAACCCTGGCAATCGGAAAAGATCATCAGTATGTCGCCATTTACTAGAATTGGGGCTTGTGGCAGGCAAAGGGGACTTCTAAGTACTGGTCACTAAAAGTTAGTTGTATATTATTTACATGACGTCACAGTAAATCTCAGTATTTTAATTTTTTTGCTGTTTATGAATTCTTGGCAAGTTTACGTTCGGTAGTTTGCCATTGCTTTCTGAACAACCGGCACTCATATCTTTTATGGAAACATGCATGGCAATCTGCTTCACATCGCCCGTAGCTGTGTTTCGAACGCGGTATGTGGAATTACGAAATGCATTCGTAACCCTTCGCCACGGAATAGTGGTCACTACACACAACAAAGAGCAGCTGAGATATGTTGAGGCGTCTGCTATACATACGGGTAAACCACATTCATGCAAGCAAACAGACATGCTAGTTTGTGGCGACAGTGACGGTGTGTTTAATGTAATCAGCTGAAATAATTCATTACGCTGCTTTATTATACGTTAAACTTTTTTTTTCTGTTGTATATACCTGCTTCACAGATTATGGTCGTCACTAGGAAGGAAGAAATACCACAATGTAATATACACGTAAATGGGAGTATTCATAAACAAGTGAATCGGTACAGCTATCTCGGAACAGTCATAACATCTGATGGGAGATGCCTTGAAGAGATTAGAACAAGAATTGCTATGGTGAAGGTAGCCTTTTGCAAGGTGAAAAACATACTGACCAATAAAAAGATATCAATTGAAACGAGAAAAAGAGTGTTGAAGTGCTACATAGAACCTATACTTTTGTGTGGATGTGAAGCATGGACAATGAGCAGTCAAGCTCAAAAGCAGCTGATGGCTGTAGAAATGTGGTTTCTGAGGAAAATGCAAAGAATACCATGAACAGACATAAAAAGCAATGATAAAGTACTTCAATGAAACAAATGAAGATCGTAAACTGATTAGAGACATTAGACGTAGACAGTCAAAATATTTTGGGCATGTTATGAGAAGAAATGAATTGGAGAACTTGGTGACAACTGGCAAGATCGAAGGGAAGAGACCAAATGGAAAACCGAGAAGTAAATACCTGGATGGCTTAGCCTCATGGCATGGTCGAGACAGGAACACGGAGCTGATCCACGACTCTGGTGATCGAGTGAGATGGCAGAACATGACCGCCCACGCTTACCGCATGGCACATGATGATGCTGACGTACCTGCTCTGTGACGAAGGGATGGCAGTCGCAGTTTCTAATCCCGCATACCGCGTTCGAAACACAGCTGTGGGCGATTGTGAAGCAGACCGCCCTGCGTTGATTTTCATACAAAGTAATGAGTGTCGGTCGTTCAGAAAGCATTGGCAAACTACTGAATGTAACCTTGCCAAGAAATAACAAACAGCCAAACAGTGCTAGGGTTTACTGCGACGTCCTGTAAAACATGTACCTAACAAGATAAAACGAACTAAGGCAGGCAATAAACTGCAATTATATGTCTTTATCATTCGGGTATCTTCGTGTGTTGCCGGGGCCCATAAGGGAAGCAAAGAATAGCAACACTGTAGCCTACCACTGCATGTCGTAAGAGACGACTAAGGAGGCTTTGATGGTTCCGTCGCCCTGCTACTGAGTGAGTGCGTGGCGCGACACTGTGAGCTGTGGTTTCGTGTAAAATGCTTTTGAATCTGCCCGAGGTTATTTGGAACGTGACTGTATGTTCGGAGCGATGGCAGATGGCTATGTCCCAGAGTTGAACAGTTTTTGCCTTATGCAGAAATGCGTGGCTGCTGGGCTTCTGGTTGAATGCCACTGCCATCGACGATGAACTGCATTTCGTGCACTGTGTGCGTGAACATCTAGGAAACATCCAGATGGGAAAATGACTGCCGATTCCATCAGAGATGAACTGGGTGTTTCGTGGGGGACTGGTGTGTTGACATTCTGGCGGCTGCATTATGCACAGTGTATCTGTGCGGGCTGTTGTTTGTCGAGACTCCTGTCTTTTCCACTTTTCACATTGGGCAGTGGGGAGAATTTTGTGTGATATTCACTGGCACAGGAACGGAGCATAACTGGGACGACCCGTTGCTGTGAAGTTGGAACTGCGACTAACTAACTAACTAACTATAAATAAGACATTTTAAAAGGAGACTACTTAGACGTTGCACTCAACCACACCCCAGGTTGATCTCCGAGGCAGTTGTACGTTCAGTAGTTTGCCATTGCTTTCTGAACGAGAAGTTGCGTTAAAGTTCAAACTGACGCGGATAGGAAATGATCCCGCTAACTCATTATCAGCGCACCGGAAGTTTAATAGCTAGAGCGCTCTTATCTGTTCCGTTATGTGTACATCTACAACTATGAGATCTGGGCAGGCTCCGTGGAGATGTGGTCAAGCTGTGTGCATCGCGCTCCGAAGGTTGTGGGTTCGATTCCGGGTTACATCTTTCGGTTCATACGTGCATTGTTCTCAGAGACTCCCGGGGGTCGTCGCCGGAGTTACGGAGTTTATGCTTTCTGCGACGCTGTCGGCAGGCCGCCCTGTGGAGAGAGACCGAGCCATATGGGATAAAATCCGGTGCAATGAAGTCGATCCTCTCGACTTTTAAGACTTTTTAATTATGAGATTAATAAGAAAGCAACAAACGCCGTAACTTTAAATCCAATCGACCGGCCAGCCAGCAGACAGATGTGTAGGTGAATGGATGGATAGGCAGGTACACTAGTTGGCAAGTAGGTAGATAAGGAGACAGAGAGAGAGAGAGAGAGAGAGAGAGAGAGAGAGAGAGAGAGAGAGAGAGAGAGAGAGAGAGAGAGAGAGAGAGAGAGAGAGAGAGAGAGAGAGAGAATCACCAGATTATTTAGAAAAATACCTAGTCATTCTCTGAAGATTGTCTCTAACATGCGCTCATTAAAAACAATTCACAAAACCTTGATTTTTCTGTTGTAATGTTACATAAAATAGGCCACAGGAAGAGGAGAAGAAGAGGAAGGGGAAATTTAAACAACAACAACAACAATAAGAATAGTGTCATGAAGTGAAGGTCAAAATGGAACGGCCTGTTGTTCAGACATCTTGGTACGAGCGCGTGCTAGATCGCGCTCAAACATGGAATAACAAAATGGGTGGAGGGTTTTCCCCCGCGGGGCAGCTCGGCAACATAATGTGAATCATTCGCTGCCCGATGTTGACATTCTGTGTACACAATGCCTCTTACTTCCCTAGGTCCCTGGTGCTTTTGTTTGAGCAAAATTTGCACCGGAAACTCTGCTGGCTAAGCTGATTGTGACCACACCCAACTGTGAGAAGCTGAAAGTGGGATTACGTCACCGCTGGCTTGAAATTGTCAAGGAAGATTCGCGCACATGCAGCTATGGAAAAAAAGTTATTGAGCGGGAGTTTATATTCCGGTAATATGACATGAGCTATAAAGGAACATTTGGTTTATCATTGCACTGTTTGGCTATTTACGTTTCTCTTATAACTACCCAGCTTTCACCTCAGTTTGCACTGACTGCCTGGCAATGAGTCAAAATGATGTTTGTTCATATGCGGTCATTTTACCGCCCTTAGCATTTTCTCCCGGAAGTTACCTCCCTTTCGTTCGGTACGTTAATGCAACTTCCCATGTGCAAGTGTTTTCACGCAAACAAAAAATTGAGTTACCAGTAAATGCATGCAGGCGATTAATTAATAAATCATACGTTTTCTGCTGATTTAGGAAAGTTGTAATTCAAGGGTGGGTTTAATCTCATGCACATTTTAGGACAAGCACTGTTATCTGTGATTAGGGTCGAAGAGGGGATTATTGAGAATGCTTTTACTTGTGATACCAAAACACATCTTTACATTATATTGTGGTCTTTTAGAAGTCTAGTTGAGAGAAAGAGTTTTTAAGAGCTGTATTGAACTAATCGTAGTGTATGGAAGCGAATTATGGACAATTACAGAAATGTAAGGAATTGCGAGCAAGCTGCTGAGATATGGTTTTATTCAAATAATATACAATAACAAAAAGTAATGCAGTTTTACAGAATACAATTACGGGAAGCAAAGGGCTTTGCGGTGAATATCCTTCATCAGCAAAAACTGTATATAAAGACATAACGCATAAACACGGGGTGACACTGCATTGACTACTTTAAGGCATAATAACTGAATGAGAATAATGGAAAGATAAACAATAAAAATAAAAAATGTGCTACTTATCTCAGAACCCAAGGCTGTGAAAAACATTAATTTTATTTGTAATTTAATCTGTTTTTTTTTTTTTTAAAATGACAAGAGCACCGTGAACGTATAGACAGAGCAATGGGGATATCTTGAAAGAAGTCAACTCACAAAAAGAACTGGTTACTCGCATTAGAAGAAAAGTCTACATTATCTGGACATTTCATGAGACAATGGAAGATGGAGTATGTCGTCACAACAGGGGAACTAAGAGAGAAGATGTTGGACAGTTTGACTTCATGGCATGGGGGAACTTGGGTATCAGAAATTATTAGAAGTATAAGGGACAGGAGGCGATGGATAGACATGATCACCAACGCCAGACGGCACGGGCTATAATATGAAGTAAATGTATGCAGACGTTAATTAATAAAGCATGAATGTTATGTTGAGCTATGATAGTTATAATTCATTGGTGGATTAAACTCATGTTAAGGCAAGCATGTACATCAGTAATCCCTGAGTAGATTGAGAATGGAGGTGGAGGCAGTCACGGGAGCTGTAGGATTAACAAGACATGCTGGTGTGGTTAGAAACGAGGAGGAGGACAGATTGGCTGGGTCTGTACCTAGTGAGGCATTAGTGCATGATAAGGCAGATGTGGTCGGGGTTCTTGGAATCGTGTGTATAGTGGAGAAGAATGGTTAGAGCATCACGGCTTGGGAGATAATGGTGCTGCAAGGAGGGACCGTAGCATCTGACCAATACTCAAATCTCCGAGGAAAGGCCAGATGGACACGTAACCAGACTGCTACGGGTACAATAGTATTGAGATTCTTCTTTGGCTGTTGCAGATGAGGACAGAGCGCATATGATAATGTCCCAAGTGCGGTGATGTTGTTTCTTGTCTCAACTCTACTCAACGCTTTGAGCATGACTGCCACCTCTCTGATCCAGAAAATAACATTTAGGTCGAAAAGTCGTGACTTTTGAGGACGACATCTTTTATGAAACACAACGAAGACAGTAAACCCTCAGGTAATGGGAGCAGCGATTGTTAGTAGGCTACTCATCGAGGAATTACTGGGCATGAGAGGCAGAGGAAAACAGAGAAAGATAATCGTGGAGAGGGAGTTCAGCATGGCCGAATGGATAAGAGCGTTTGTTCTTAAAGATCCGGGTGTGCTGATTTCGAGTTAAAAAGTTCACCCCTGCGCCGGTCAATTGGACTAAAACGTTGACTTCTTGTCCTTGATTTGGGGGTGTAAATTACAAGTACCTCTGAAGTCATGGTGGGTTTGGCTGATGGCGAGGGACACTGGTACTAGGGACAGCTAATCCACACGCACATATCAGTCCAGTACACCAGAAGTAGTAACATGTGTATGGACTATACTTAAGCTCAAAGCGGGCGAGCACAATAACAAGAACAATACGTGGAGAGCTTAAACTGTTGGCAATAGATCATGTTGTACCGGGCAATAGATCATGTTGTACCGGGCAATAGATCATGTTGTACCGGGCATGGAGGACGGAGAAGGAGAGCTTAAACTGTTGGCAATAGATCATGTTGTACCGGGCAATAGATCATGTGTACCGGGCAATAGATCATGTTGTACCGGGCAATAGATCATGTTGTACCGGGCAATAGATCATGTTGTACCGGGCAATAGATCATGTTGTACCGGGCATGGGAGGACGGAGAAGGAGAGCTTAAACTGTTGGCAATAGATCATGTTGTACCGGGCAATAGATCATGTGTACCGGGCAATAGATCATGTTGTACCGGGCAATAGATCATGTTGTACCGGGCAATAGATATTTTTGTAACGGGCGATAGATCATGTTGTACCGGGCAATAGATCATGTTTTACCGGGCAATAGATCATGTTGTACCGGGAATGGGAGGACGGAGAAGGAGAGCTTAAACTGTTGGCAATAGATCATGTTGTACCGGGCAATAGATAATGCCTGTACCGGGCACACGATGCTCTCATAACAAGAACAATACGTGGAGAGCTTAAACTGTTGGCAATAGATAATGCTGTACCGGGCGCACCATGCTCTCATCCTTAAGGGAGGTGTGGCTTGGGAGCAGGCTCATTTCGCAGTTGTGGGACACGCACGAAGACAAAGCAACGTCTCGAAATATGGTTCGAATGAGCAGCAAGAGAAAGACACTCGGAGTCATGACTCGGGTAGGCCCGCCCCCAGAAAGTATCAGGGAGATAAAGGGATGAAACAATCCCGGAAGGTCAAATACTTCTGACGATCAGAAGTGCTTGCTCCGCTGCGGAGATCTTATCATTGTAAGCAACACCTGAAAGTGGTCGAAAGGATAAAAGTCCTCGCTTTTAAACTTCCGGCTAGCTGATGGCGAGGTAGGCGGTTCAATCCCTACACCGGTATTAGGTTGGACTTTGACGTTGTCTGGTTCAGAAAGTAATGACAAACTACTGAACTTGAATAACGAAGACACAAACAATAGATTGCACGATTTATTGCCTGGCATATTTCGCTGCATCTCGTCAGGTACAAGCTGCAGAATTCACACAACATAAAGTGAAATAACTAGATAACTCCTTCAAGTTGAAATATACACACATTCGCACAGTAATGTAGATTGTCTACCACGGTAATTTTAAACTAACATGTGTTTCTGCTTGCACAAAGCCGGCTTATGTAAGTTAATCATTATGGCTTCTGCAAACTTTAACAAGTGACTACTTTGTGTGTTGAACAACACCCGGAAGGCACCGTCTCTCTCAATCCCATGGTCGCTGTCCAGCACATGCCTCGCGATCGATGAAGAGGGAATGTTCCGGTGTGTCGGCCTACCTAGGCTACCAATGCCTGTGTGTAGTATCTTGTCAATCCAGTTAGGAATGTGTTCAACAACCCTGCTGTGTAAATGCCGCTCTGTTCTGCCGATGTAGGTGGACTCGTACCTGCGTGTAAATTGATAAATACAAATGGATTTGGCGTACAAAGCTACAGGTTCTTTTACTGTTGTGGTGGGAATCGGTGTGGTTCTGTACCCGATAACTGGAGTTGCAGCACAGAATGTTCGGCCGACTGCTATGATGAGCCGGTCCTGTAGGCGTTGCATTATGTCATCCCCTCGGAACGTTAGCTGGATGACTACCTTGAGGTTAGGAACTGTAGTTTCTTCTGGTTTGGGTTTGAGCTGTTGGCAGTGGTGCTTTATAAATCATGTGGAGTACCATACTGAACGTACATTTGCCTACAATAATCAACCTGGGTTTGATCGCTACATCCTGCAAATAAGATCTTACGGGGTATGTAAGGGATATGCCCCCCCACCCCCACCCCAAAAAAGCAACATCAGAATGCCATAGGACAGTGGTTCTCAACCTTTTTTGGCCCGTGCCCCCTTCACCGTATTTTCAGAACGTCACCCCCTCCCCCCTTTTCATATTTCCTATCTAAAAATCTCCCCACCCCTACACAGTATACGTAAAAATTAAAGGTAAATTTAATATCATATACTAAAACAAGTCTAGACATCCACATAAAACATGATTTGTGGGTCTACTTACTTTATAAAATGAATTTTAGAAGGATGAGACGTACATAACTGTAAAGTATGAAGGGAAAAACAATATCAAGTAATCGGTTCTTGTATTAACGCGATCTTGAAATGGTCTTCATTCCCCCCCCCCCCCCTGGAAACGCTAAAATTCCCCCCATGGGGGTGGGGGGGGGGGAAATTCCCCACCGGTTGAGAACCGCTGCCATAGGACAAATAGGATTGAGGTATAGGGAGTTAAATCCTTTAGTGTTTCCTCCATACCTGGCACATGGAAGGGAAGAGAAGTCGAAGAAGAGACGGAAGAGGAGAAACAGCCGCATAAGAACAGATTAATGCGGAGGAAAATGAAAAGAAAAATGGAAAGATGAAAAAGAAGAGGAGGAAGAAGAAGAGGAAGATGGGGAAAGAAGTAGACAAAGAGGAGGGAGAAGAGGAAGCAAAGGAAAGGAGGAGGATGAGACAAGTTAGAAAAGGAAGGAGACGAATGAAGACGCAGAAGAAGAAACAGAAGGAGTGGACACTGAAGAAAGAGGAAGAAGAACAAGAGGAAAAAAGAAGAGGGAAAAGAACAAGATGAAAAAGAAGAGGAGGAGTAGATGATGAAGATAGTGAGGAAGAGGAAGCACAGGAAGTAGGAGGGGAGGAATCAGGAAGAAGGAGGAGGAGGCGAGGAGGTAGAATAGGAAAGAGGAAAAGGTGGACGGAGAAGGAGAAGCAAATGACACATGACTGATTAGTTGTCTGTGGCCATTAGTAGAAGTAATGGTAGTTGCTGGTTCGGTAAGAGGAGGAGAGAGGGAATTGTTCATGGAGCAAGAGGTAGAAGAGTGGAACAGTGATGTACAAGTGGAAAAGAAAAGAGGAGAAGGCCAAAAAAGGGAATAAAATAAGGGGACGAAAAACATTAAATTAGGAAAAATAAGTAACCCAGAGTGGAATAATACGTTTCACACTAACGATGATTTATGTGTTTATAAAATATTGTTGCGGTTAATTACTTCATGAACTTGCGGTAATATTCTATACTTTGCCAGTTATTGTCATGGTAAAATTCTCGAAGGATTTATTGGAAGTTGGCGTCATGTGTCAGGCAAAAATGTTTGCAATGTAGGATCATAAAAGACACATACTAAGTAAATTAAAATGCAGATTAGCACTCATAATTCATAATCCGACATTTGACGATAGAGAGTGACACACATCAAGGTGACATAGTCATCTACACCAATGGGTCAGTGGTGAGAAACAGACGTAGTGGTTGGGGTTTTGTTGCGAAGGCTAATGGACGATTCTTGAAAAAGGGGAGTCTGGCTTATGAGACTACAACCTCCTGCATGAGAATGGATGTGGAAGCAGTAACAGCGGCATTCCGTTGGTTAGAGGAGACCACTGCAACACACCTTGTCGTCATTACGGACTCAAGGAATATGGTTAGTAAGGTGGAGAAAGGAAGGTTTCGTGTGGAATGGCTCTTGTCGCTTCGGAGGTCACAGATTGTGAGAAATGTATGTTTTTTGTTTTTTTTACCTGGCCATGGGAGAGTGCAGAAGAATGAATAGGCTGATAGGCTGGCAGGGAATGCACCTCTTGGTGGTAGATTATCTATGGACAAAGGAGAGGTGGTCGTGCGCCTTGGGACCAGGTGGAGAAGGCGCGGGGTGGGAGGGGGGGGGGCAGATTGGGAACCCGTATGTGGAAAGAATTATATGGCGGGGTCGGCATGGGTTCTGGAAGAATCTCAATACTGAGAGGGAAGACCAGGAGAACTTTCAACCAGATAGCAGTGGGAACGATTAGTAGTATGACTCTTCGCTGACCGTTAAATGAAGGGACGGAGCGCATATGGGAATGTCCTAAGTGCAGTGACGTCGGTTCTTAGCTCAACTCAACTCAATCTGACATCTGAGGGGTCAATAAAAATATAGCCGCTGACAGATTTGGTACATTTTTCTAAGTATTAATTGAGGTGGACTTGGTTTGAATAACAGGAAAACAGAACTAATGGTTATTACAAAGAAAATTTGTCTGAAACAAATCAATGTATTTAATTAAGGATATGGGTACTTTAATAACAGCAGATGGAAGATGTATCAAGGAAGTTAAATGTAAAATAACCGAAGCAAAAGCAAGTTTTCGCAAGATGAAGACTATTTTCTGCAATTTATCTTTGTCAATCGAGGGGGAGAAGAAACAGTTTTAAAGAGCTATATTAAGCCAATCCTGTAGCACGAAAGCGAATCGTGGACAATTAGCAGATAAATAAGGAATTATGTGAAAGCTACTGAAATTGTCTTTTTATAGAAGAATGAGAAAAATGTGAGCGGATAGACAGAGCAATGAAAACATCTTCAAATAAATTAACTCACAAAGAGAACTGGTTACACGCATCAGAAGAAGACAGTCCACATCCTTTGGGCGTGTCATGAGATGGGGAGAAGCTGGAGTATGTCGTCACCACAGGAAAGTTGGCAGGGAGAGATCAAAAGAGAAGATGCCGGACAATTTGACATCGTGACATGGAGGGGCGTCGGTATCAGAAATGATTGGCAGCGCAAGAGACAGGAGGCTGTGGATATACGTGATACGCAACGCCGCATGGTACGGACTATAATAGGATTGACAGTACAAGAGACAGGAGGCTGTGGATATACGTGATACGCAACGCCGCATGGTACGGACTATAATAAGATTGGCAGTACAAGAGACAGGAGGCTGTGGACAGACATTATCACCCACGCCACACGTACATGTGGTGGTAGACAAGTGCACGATTTATTTTCCGGAATATTCCCTGCAGCTCGTCAGAGGTATACTGCTGAGTTATCTATCATATAAAGTGAGTCTTTTCCTTCTGTACAAAATTGGTTGGAAGCCGCTAATTGCTGAAACCTCCATGTGAGAAAACGTTTATTTTTCGGCGAATACAATATACGAAACGTCTTTTACTTGTTAACTTTATGGCCGCAATTTAGCAGATTTTGAGAGATAGCCGAGCTTTAAGTGTTATGTGACTGCACAAGGATGTCTGAAGACTTATTAACTTTTTACCTTACATAGTGGTATGTTTTCGTTTACTCGTATTGTTTGTGTGTGTGTGTGTGAGTGTGGGGGGGGGGGGGGACCGCACGCACACACACACACACACACACACACACACACACACACACACACACACACACACACACACACACACACACACACTCTTTCTGCTAATAACTCTGCTGTAACAATGCCAGACAATGGATAGTGCAATCTTTTTTCTTGTGTTTTTTTTTTCTTATTCTTTGCAGCATCTTGATTACTTTTTGGGATTATGTTACTTAAGTTTTCCAGCGAAGTATTATGTTACTTTTCTTTCTTGATAAGGACTTTGATCGAAACGTTCCATCGTAGATTTGTGTCTTTTCTTCGATCGAGCTTCCGAGTTATCTTTTGTGTTCGTTCGCTTTCCAGTATTAGCTCGGCAACAGCCAGTTTCCCTTTTTTTTTCGATATCGTCGTTAAGACGTTAAGATCTCAAAAATCTACAGCACTATTTGCTGGAGAATTGTCTCCCTTTCGTTCTTAACACTAAAATGATCTCTATGCTTTCTCCGTGTACCAGGTATCATGCGTTGTTTCTCTCCCTTAAATTTATGGATTAGGCTACTATGTTAAGTTTACGAGCCTGATATTTCGAAAATAAAAATAAAAAAATGTTGACGTTAAATATTGTTATAAAGATATTTAAAATTATAACAGTAAAATGTTGAAACATAAAATTTGGGAAGCAGCTTTTATTAAATCATCATCATTATTAATTATGATTATCATCACCACCACCATCATTATACCATCATCACCATTACCATAATTATCATCACCATCATTATCACTATCATCACCATTATCACTATCACTACTATAAAAAGATTACCACCACCACCATCATCATTTTCATCACCACCACAACTATACAATCATTATCATCATTATTTTTTCATGTATATGCTATTAATATATAATGGTATATACTTAATGATGTAATTACAGCGGGATGTTGTCTGGCACTTAATGATGTAATTACAGCGAGGTGTTGTCTGGCACTTGATGTAATTACAGCGGGGTGTTGTCTGGCACTTGATGGTGTAATTACAGCGGGATGTTGCCCGGCACTTGATGTAATTACAGCGGGATTTTGCCCGACACTTGTTGATGTAATTACAGCAGGACGTTGCCCGACACTTGACGATGTAATTACAGGAGGATTTTGTCTGGGAGTTAGGGAAAAAACCTAGGACATGTCTGGGAATTACTGAAATATTGGAAAGTCGAATTGAAGCCCTGGGGTTGTGAATATAAAGTTATAATAGTTGCATATCCTTTACACGACGTAACAGCCAACCCCGCATTATTTTTAGCTGTTTGTGATCTCTTGGCAAGTTTACGTTCAGTAGTTTGCTATTACTTTCTGAACGACCGACACTCATACCATTTTATGAAAATCAGTACAAGACGGTCTGCTGCCAAATCGCCCACAGCCATGTTTCGAACGTGGTATGCGAGATTACGAATTGCTTCCCTCACCCACAGAGCCGGTTGTGGATATATATATATATATATATATATATATATATATATATATATATATATATATATATATATATATATATATATATATATATATAACATTTCATGAACACTAAAAGAGTCAAATACAGAGGTTCTAGAGAGGTTGAGAATGAAAGCAGAGTTGATGTCAGAAATAGAAATGAGACTAGTTATATTTTTGCATGATTAAAAGAGATATCATCTTGTTAACACCATACTAGAAGTAGAGTTGAAGGGAAACAAGCAAGAGGTAGACAGCGGTTCAAGTGGGAAGATAACATAAATAGACGGGCGAACAGTAGACTGTCAGGGCTTATAAAACAAGGCTAAGAGACAGTGGCGTGCAGAGGGGGTTGCGGGGGGTTCGACGGCCCCGGGCATCCAGCCGGGAGGGGGGCAGCCAGTTAGGGAGAGGGCAGCACAGTGAAGTCGGAGGGGAGGAGGAATGAATGAGGTAAAGAACAATTTAGGGGCATCCAATCAAGAGGTTGGCCCCGGGCATCAAAGAACCTCTGCACGCCACGGCTGAGAGACATACTGTTGGAGATCCATTGCAGCCAACCTTCATTGTGGAGATGGCATCTGACTGATTGAAGTGAAACAAATAAACTCCCTAAGAATAGCCCTTGTTGTTCCGTTCATGAAGACTGGTTAAAACATTTCGCCCTTATCTGTGTGTTCTATTTTTCCATTCGTGGAGTTACTTTGAAATATTTTGTATTGTTGGTCTAACTTCTTCTTCCTCCTCCTCCTCTTCTTCTTCTTCTTCTTCTTCTTCTTCTTCTTCTTCTTCTTCTTCTTCTTCTTCTTCTTCTTCTTATTACTATTATTATTATTATTATTTTTTTTTGGTGTTTTTTTTTAAATTATTTTTTTTCCTTTTTGTTGCTTTTGCTCGCTTTGAACACAAGCGTAGTTCATACATGTGCGACTACTTCTAGTGCCCTGGGCTGATCTTTGCGTGTGGATTAGCTTTCCCTGTTACAGTGTCCCACGGCGACAGGCGCCCCGACTTCAGAGGTAATTGTAATTTACGTCCCCAAGTCAAGGATGAGAAGTCAACATCTTAGTCAAACTGACTGGTGTAGGGGTTAAACCCGCTGCATCAACACATCGGAAGTTTAAAACGAGCGCTTTTATTCATTCGGCCAGGCTGACCTCGCCTAGCGTCTGCGTTGGACTATCAAGAGCAGACAACTCAGCACCTAAGGATTAGTACTAACAATAACTTCAACAACCAGTTTAACTAAAAAAAAAGTCGCTTAAAAGTCGACAGGGTCGACTTCATTGCACCGGGTTTTATCCCATATGGCTCGGTCTCTTTCCGCAGCGCGGAAAGCGTCGCACAAAGCACGAACTCCGCAGCTCTAGCAACGACCCACAGGAGTCTCAGAAAAATTTCACTCGTGAACCGAAGGACGTGGCCCGGAATCGAACCCACAACCTTCGGAGCCCGAGTCAAACGGCTTGACCACTTCGCCACAGAGCCTCCCCAAAAAATATAATTCAGTACCAAAGGATAAAATATCGGCCAAATGTGACTCCCGTTTGTACAGAAGGACGATATATCGCCATATTAGGGTCACCGTATCATGTGATTTATTTCAAGACATTTCAGCAATATCAGTGCTCAGTGAACTGAAATTGACATGATAATACATTGTTTCACTTCATTGTGTATCATTTGTTGTCCAAACTTACCTTTTGTTTGGCAGTGAATCAGTTTACGTGTCTCCATTTCTTCTTTTTCCGACAACAGCTAACATTGTCTATTGATTTCTAATTGTAGGCCAAGCTGGATGGTCCTGATGGCAACCCCTCATCCCGGGTTGTTCACATCCGTAGTTTGCCAGGAGAAGCTGGGGAGACGGACATCGTGCAGCTTGGAATGCCATTTGGCAAAATGACTAATGTATTAGTACTCAAGCAGAAGAATCAGGTACTACGTTTTATATTGTCCGGCCATGTAACTGTCATGTCCGGTTATGTAACTGTCATGTCTGGTTATATAACTGTCATGTCTCATTATGTAACTGTCATGTCCGGTTATATAACTGTCATGTCTCATTATGTAACTGTCATGTCCGGCCATGTAACTGTCATGTCCGATTATGTAACTGTCATGTCCAATTATGTAACTGTCATGTCCGGGTATGTAACTGTCATGTACGGTTATGTAACTGTCATGTCCAGCCATGTAACTGTCATGTCCGGTTATGTAACTGTCATGTCCGGGTATGTAACTGTCATGTCCGGTTATGTAACTGTCATGTCCGGCCACGTAACTGTCATGTCCGGTTATGTAATTGTCATGTCCGGGTATGTAACTGTCATGTCCGGTTATGTAACTGTCATGTCCGGTTATGTAACTGTCATGTCCGGGTATGTAACTTTCATGTCCGGTTATGTAACTGTCATGTCCGGGTATGTAACTGTCATGTCCGGGTATGTAACTGTCATGTCCGGTTATGTAACTGCCATGTCTGGTTATATAACTGACATGTCCGGTTATGTAACTGTCATGTCCGGTTATGTAATTGCCATGTCCGGTTATGTAACTGTCATGTCCGGGTATGTAACTGTCATGTCCGGGTATGTAACTGTCATGTCTGGTTATGTAACTGTCATGTCTGGTTATGTAACTGTCATGTCAGGTTATGTAACTGTCATGTCCGGCCATGTAACTGTCATGTCCGGGTATGTAACTGTCATGTCCGGGTATGTAACTGTCATGTCTGGTTATGTAACTGTCATGCCCGGGTATGTAACTGTCATGTCCGGTTATGTAACTGTCATGTCCGGTTATGTAACTGTCATGTCCGGGTATGTAAATGTCATGTCCGGTTATGTAACTGTCATGTCCGGGTATGTAACTGTCATGTCTGGTTATGTAACTGTCATGTCTGGTTATGTAACTGTCATGTCCGGTTATGTAACTGTCATGTCCGGGTATGTAACTGTCATGTCCGGTTATGTAACTGTTATTTCCAGCCATGTAACTGTCATGTCCGGTTATGTAACTGCCATGTCCGGGTATGTAACTGTCATGTCCGGTTATGTAACTGTCATGTCCAGCCATGTAACTGTCATGTCCGGTTATGTAACTGTCATGTCCGGGTATGTAACTGTCATGTCTGGTTATGTAACTGTCATGTCCGGTTATGTAACTGTCATGTCTGGTTATGTAACTGTCATGTCCGGTTATGTAACTGTCATGTCCGGTTATGTAACTGTCGTGTCCGGCCATGTAACTGTCATGTCCGGTGAATGTGAATAAAGGGATGGACGCATTCACAAGAGTCTAAGACTACCACCCAATCTAATCTTTGACGGAAGATGAATATTCGACACTGACAACAAGAGATAACCAAAGAATGTCAAGGACTTGGCAAGATATACAGCAGAAATACGTATGGAATAGATAGAGAACGGATAGAGGGCGGAATAAACACAGAGAACGGAATAAACACATGTCAATAGAAAACAGAAAATAGCTGAACCCGGAATACTATTGTGATGAGTAAAACATTAACCACAAAGGCTGCCGTGACTATGTCATGAAATACCCACTGCTTCGAAAAGAAAGTCAAGTCGTAAACAGTCGATGGAAACAAATTGTTTGCAGTAAGGGTCATGTCGGGAGTGATTGAGTGGTTGATGGAATGTCGAGGTCACCGCATCTAGCAACTTTTGTTATTCACAATGAAAGAATGTTGACATAAGTATGTTCTTTATGAGGAAAATGTAAACAAAAGGTGGTTGAGTGATAATACGTATATGTTCATTCTACAAGCTCTGAACATTCAAGATAACTAGCTCATTAGCAGTTTCAAGCTTCGGAAATTAAACTCCTTTGGCAGATGAAATGTCACAATGGTATAGAAAGAATGGTAATTAAAGGTATGGTTCATGACAAACGAGACAAGAGCCGATTAATTGGATGTTCGTCCATCACGAATGATGAGGACCATTCATTCATTGCATCTTTTGATTTGATGAAGAACGAATGACTTGCGCTTTAGTTTGGATTATAGTGAGGAAGTGGTTGCGCAACTCCGTCGACCTCACTCTCTCGTCTGCGTCCATCTGGTTCCAGTGGCGAGCATGGCAAGACGACTGGAGACGGACACAGATGCAGTGGACGTTAGGCGGCCACGGCCAGTTATCCCTGTATATATTGGCTCTCAAATACAAATGGTAGCCTAGAGCCTCGTGCAAACGGCCCTTCCGTCAATTCCTTTAATTTTCAGCTTTAAGACAAGCGACAAGCGTATGAATACTGATAGGATCAACCAGATATCAGTCAGATAGATAGACTGACCGCCAGAAAAGACCACACACACACATGCGGCCAACGAGATTCTGCCTACAGAAGATGTTGCTCGTCTAAGTTGCAAACAAATCTTCGGCTGAGCCTCATCAGTTCACAATGCATATGATTACTGGCAGGATCAATCGGATATCTATCGAACGGACTATTCACGCACACGCAGGCCAAGAGTAGCATCGCTAAAGCGCTCCCTCCCGGTACAAGGTGATATATGCAAAACCACTGGACGCCTACCGACGAGCTTTCAAGCTACGCCGGCAGGGCTGACCGAAAAGTTATACCAACTTACTGACTGCAGGCCCACTACTCATCTAGAGAGAGAGAGAGAGAGTCGGCGCTTATCGAGACTTTGTCGAACGGTCGTACAAATTTGCTCTTTTGCCCGCTCAAACCACGACCCTGGCTGCACGATGCGGTTACATTCTCGAAACGCCTGCCTCGCTAACTTGCTTTGGCTGAGAAGATCCAATTTTGGTGCACCTCACACAGCCATCCGAGACAACGAACGCTAGACACGGGACTGATCTTGCGAACCAGACCAGCCCTCACAGATTGACAACATGGCAGTGACTGGCCGGTCAACAAAATGGCAGCCTCGAGACATTCGAGACAATCTGCGCATGAACATAAATAATACCGGTTGTTATGGGAGTGACATTCTCCAAAGGTCTTGCTACATGATGCAGATATGTGAAAGACTGGAGTGATGCTACTGCTGCTGTTTCTACTACTGCTGCTTCTACTACTGCTGCTTCTACTACTGTTGCTGTTTCTACTACTGCTGCTGCTAATACTGTTTACTATTACTAACACTACTACTACCCACAGGTCGGCATGTCCGAATGGACAATAAAGCGTGTTCTCAAACATCCTATGTGCTGATACCGAGGTTAGCGGTTCAACTCCTACACCGGACAGCTGGACTAAAATGTTGACCTGTCGCCCTTGGCTTTGGGACGTAAATTACTAGTACCTCTGAAGTCGGAGTGGGTTCGCCTGATGGCGAGGGACACTGTTAATATGGAAAGCTTATCTACACTGCAAAATACCAGTCCATCACTACTATAAATAGTGTGTATGGACTACGCTTTAGTTCAAAGCGAGCGAGAGGCAACAAAAAACAACAAAAAAACTACTAGTACTGTTACTAATAAAGTTACTGCTATTAGTACTACCGCTACTGCTCATACTACTGCTGCTACTACTACTACTCCTACAACAACAACTACTACTACTGCTGTTGCTTCTACTACTACTACTATTGTTAATAATACAGTTACTGCTACTAGTACTACTACACCTGCTATTGCTGCTCCTACAACTACTAATGCTGCTGCTACTCTACTGCTGCTGCAACCACTACTGCTGCGGCTATTAATGCTGTTGTTGCTGCTACTAGTACTACTACCCCTGCTATTGCTACTACTACTACTACTACTATTACTACCACCATCACCACTACCACCGCCATAACAAAGTTAACTGCATGACCTTTACAGGACTCAGTCTGATGGGCAGTTATGATACTTCATGTCTCATCATGTCCTAAGCCACAGTGACAGTTGTCTCCTCATAAAATGTCCACAAATCTTGACTGCCAACATCTCATTTCTCTAATCACATTGCAGTTTTCATGCACTGCATTTATTTTACCCCAGCTTCAAACATGCAACCCCAGCTTGAAACATACAATTCCAACTTGAAACATACAACCCAAGCTGTGTAATACTAACACAGAATACTCTCCTCCCTAGGCTTTCCTGGAGTTCCAAGAAGAAGCCAGTGCAACAGCCATGGTAAGCTACTTTCAAGCCAACCCAGCTCAGGTCCGTCTGAAGCCTGTCTTTGTTCAGTTCTCAAACCACAAGGAATTGAAGACTGATGCTTCTCATGCTGCACAGGTAGAGACCATGTTAGCATTTATTGTAGCTGTATCAGCCATGTTACCACCATGGGTTGTAGTTATTAAGCCTTTTTGAAGCACAATGTACCAAATTATTGTCTGTCAAGACGGAAAGGTGCCAATGTAAAAAGCTGTAGCAGCCATGTTAATGTGGTTTTAGCGGTTGTTGTATCGTGTCATGTAGTATAGAGACACACATGAGAAACTAAGTGTAGGGGTATCACCTATTACTGAGTTTATATAGGGTGTTTGTAAAGTCTCACTACACTTTATATGTAGAACAAATGTGAATAATTAAGTTCATGATGTCATAAAAAAATGTGCTCCACAACCATCGTGAAGCAATATGCAGCGAATAGCTGTCATCTGCTGGAGTAATTCTTTACACTCCAAACAGAATGGTGTTATCAACAGAAGAATTTTTTTCGTTGAACAAGTGTTTCGAAGTGTGGTGAGACTTTACAAACACCAGGTAAAACATAAAAGAATTAAATGGTTCAGACATTTAGCTAGAATGGAACAAGATCAACCAGTGGCTAGAATGTTCTACATGAGAACATTGGATTGTGTTTGTTTGTTCTGTGCTGATGAAGGCTTTAGCCACAACTCCATTTTGTTACTTGCGATCGTGTTCTAGTGAAGTTTACCATGTACTAGCCGGCTCCTTGGTGAAGGATTTATGGACACAGTTCGTCACTCCCACATACCTCAGTCGAATTACAGCTGTGAGCGATTTGGCAGCAAACAGCCTGGTGTTGGTATTTTATGAAAATGGTATGAGTGCTGGTCGTTCAGAAAGCAATGGCAAACTACTGAACATAAACTTGACATAAAATCATGAACAGCTAAAAAATGCTGGGGTTGACTGCGACAACCTGTAAATAATTTGCAACTAACTTATTTAACTACCGAATAATTCTAATATTTGGTGATTCATTCACTACATGAGAACATCGCGATACAAGGTGAGAGGATGACCCACGCAGATTTAGTCAGATGGAGTAAAAGAGACAGACATTAAAGAAATCAAATATGACGTTAGTACAATCAACAAGACAAGTGAAAAACAGAAAATTACATCTGCCTCCTCAGTGCAGCACTTCACGACAAAAGCAGTAGAACAAAAGAAGATACAGAAGAAACAGAAATAGCATTAGCAGTCACTTTATCATGATAAAGCAGATGTGGCCGGGCCCTTTGGGATTATGTGAGTAGTTTGGAAGAACATATAATCATCACGGCCTGAAGAGAATGGTGCAGCAGGGAGTGACCAGAGGATCTAGCTGACCGTCAGTACTCTGAGGAAAGGCCAGATAGACACATAGTTAAACAGCAGTTAGTACTATTAATGTTGGAATTCTTCACTGGTCCAAAAAATCTTGACTGTCTAGGTCTAATTTCTCCAATCAATTTACGATTTTCATTTGTCTCCTGTAGTACTTGATCATTGGCCCTTCTGTCTGTCCATGGCACTCTTTGCATTCCCCTCAGAAACCACATCCCCGCAGCCATCAGATATTTTTCAGCCCGACGCACTGAGTGTCGAAGCCCCACATCCAAACAAAAGAACAGGCTCCATGCATCCCCGCAACACTTCCTTTCCCGCCTCAATCGACATCCCTTTATTGGTCAGAATGTGTTTGGTTTTTTGCAGGCAGCCCATGCTGTGATGGGGTCCCTTTATTGGTCAGAAAACATTCTGTCAAACAATATCAAACATTAAAAGACTTCTAAACCTATAACACGTGATAAAATGCTGTTAAAACTATATGAAATTAACCCCCCCCCCCCCCCCAATAAAGAAGACTCATAAAACAATAAATGAATAAATGAAATGTTGAAGATTGGATTGGCACGAGTGCTGTAATGTTAAGTCGTCACTCAACTCAACCCAACTTGATCATTTCATAAAGTAATTTTACATGGATAAATCAAATAAAAACAGAAACAGGGAAAGGGTACCTATACAAAAACATAACCACAAGTGATAGAAAGGTTGTTATGGCTAGAAAGCCTTCATCAGCAAATATAAAAAGACAGTCATAGTTACATTAATTCTTTCAGCCCAAGAAGGTTTTTGCAGCAAACGCCAGAAAGGAAAACATAGTAGGTAAAGATCTCTCTTACATGCCTTAGGCTGAATGTAAACACTTAGAGAGCACATTGCGTGATGGTTGGGATTCACAACAAAGATCTAGTCACGTATCTCACATTTCTTGGGACTGACAGTTAAAAAATACAAAAACATACTTAAAATTTATACTTATCTTGAAAACCTGACTTCTCATCATGCCTTTCACCTAAGGACACAAAAATCAATCCCAGTTGCTTGATTTCTGCGTTTGAGAAGTAACACAATATATAAGGTGTATTTTTAATGACTGGGGCTTTTGAAAATATTGCCGTTCCAAGTTTGGTATTTACCTTTTACGTAGCATGAACTCCACAGAGGGTGAATACAAAACTTGGAACGGCAATATTTTCAAAAACCCCACAGTCACTACAAATGCACACTAGACATGAGAATGTGTATTTTCTGAGGAGAAAGACAGTATATATGAGGATTTGTGTATTCTGAAAAGAAACATGTTATATACATGAGGAGAAAGACAATATGTATGAGGATTTGTGTGTTCCATTCTGTCTCTAGTGATTATGTTTTTGTAAAGCTGACCTTTACCTATTTCCTTTTTTTTATTGATTTTATTGTATTTGTGCTGCTTGACTCCACTTCAACGCATCACATGTATCAGCCACTGTATCATTTCCTGTAGGTTTAGCAATTATGTTATTATTTAATATAGTCTGTTTTTTTTTTTTTTTTGGGGGGGGGGAGTGTTAACTTTCATTTAGTTTTAGCAGCATTTATCATTTCAATATATTGGTTTATGAGTCTTGGGGGGGGGGGGGGGGGGGGGGGGGGGGGGGGGGGGGGGGGTGGTTAATTTCATATAGTTTTAACAGCATTTTATCATGTGTTATAGGTTTAGAAGGCTTTTAATGTTTGATATTGTTTGACAGAGAAACTAACGTGTATGCAGTTTTAACATATATATAATATGTTTGTAACATTTAGATAGATGAAGCAGATATGCATTCTATCATTTGTTGGCAACCTCAGCATCCATATTCGGATGGTCTAACTTGATGTTGATGAGAACCGAGGATGCTGGAGGGACAGAATCAGATGACCTCAACACCGGTCTTCTGGCTTACAAACCTGATCATCATGAGAGTGGTGGTCAGTATGGCTGAATGGATAAGAGCTTTTGGAGTGTGTTCGCCTAATGGCAAGGGACACAGCAAAAGGGAAAGTTAATCCACATGTAAAATCAGTCCAGTGCACTCCCAAGTAGTCGCAACTACTAGAAGTAGTAGAGCGACTACGCTTGAGTTTAAAGCGAGCAAACACCCCCCCCCCCACCCCCCCCCCCCCCCCCAAAAAAAAAAGAAATTAATAATAAGAACCAGAGACAGTGGAGTGAAAGGTTCAGATGATTGTACCATCAGTCTTCAGATAGATTAACTTGATGTTGATGAGAACTGAGAATCAGATGATCTCAACATCAGTTTTTGGACTGACTAACCTGATGATGATGATGATGATGATGATGATGATGATGGTTTTATCATGCTCTGTTTCAGAATGCAAACTGCCCAGGTAGCCCTGCAGGCAGCCCATGCTGTGATGGGGTCTGATGAGCAGTCGACCATCTTAAGGATTATAGTGGACAATGCACTGTATGCCGTCTCCCTAGACATTTTATACCAGGTAACTGTGTGTGTGCTTGTCTTTTACCAGAGCTCATTAAGCAAAGAGTAGTAATGCTGAAAACTAGCATGCGTGACATAGGAGGCAACTTAAGGAGGATTGGCTGTCAGTATCTCATTCCATGGAAAACTTTAGCTAAACATTCCAACCAATCATGATCAACTTTACAAAGGGATTGTCATGTCTTTGTTGAGAGCCTGTACTCCATTGGTTGATAAAGGCAGGAGCAGAAGGAGAACAATTGTTGGTGTGGCGATGTGATTTCTGAGACCAGTGTTGAGAATACCGTGGACTGGCAGTAAAAAATAAAGTAAACACCCTTTCCATACCTTGAGACTTATTAGGTATATGGTGCTAACCTAGATTGTTATCATCATCATCATCATGTGCCATGCAGATAAGCATGGACGGCCATATTTCGCCATCCCACAAGATCACCAGAGTCGTGGATCAGCTCTGTGTTCTTGTTTCAACCATATCATGTGACCAAGCCATCCAGGATTTTATCGACCAATCAGAACTTGATGGGTCATGTGGTCAGTACCACACCAGCTGCCTCTGCTTCCCAGAACATTTCCTGGCAGCCATTTTAGGCTGGGTCAACCCGGAAATCCAGGTCAATTCAAAATATCTCCACCTCTATGGGAACTTGAACACATGATTGGGCTACCAGAGTACCTAACAATGATTGATTAGAAGAGGCCATTGGAAGTAGAACATTATATGCAACCATAAGAAAGAGACAAACAGTGTTCATTGGTGATATAATGAGAAGAGAGGTATTGCAGAACATTGTGTTGACTGGAAAGATCACTGATAGAAGAGGCTGGCAGACCAGGAGAAATGATACTGGACAGTCAAAGATGGTGGCATAGAGAAAATGTCCTCAATAAATTTAAACACAGAAGTCACAAACTATATGTTGCATGATTTATTGCCTGGCATATGTCTCTGCATTTCGTAAGGTGCATACTGTAGATTTATATATAAAAAATTAATAATTAATTATTATTATAAAAATAAAATTAATTAAAATTAATTAATTAATAATAGTTAATAAATTAATAATACTTAAGCTGAAACAATTAAAACACAGTCAAATAAATTGTTTGAATGTGGAACTTCTGTTATTCCCACGCTAATTTCAAATTTGCAATGAACTCTTTCTGTTTGGACAAAACTGGCTGGAACCATCTAATTGCTAATGCTCCACTATAATTGAGCAATCAATTATTGATATTCACTTCATATGAGATATAACGCTGCTGTATGCACTTGACGAGATGCAGCAACATATGCCAGGCAATAAATCATGCAACAATATTGTTTGTGGCTTCTGTTTAAATTAACGTGAAGGAATACATTGTTTTGAATCCTCAATAAATTGACCCAGAACACCAAACACAGATTTGCAGAGATAAATGAAATGGTTTGGCCATGTACCAACTAACAGTATACCACAACAAGCAATGATGTACAGGCCAAATGGACACAGAAGAAGAGGCCGACCACGTAAACGATGGACAGAGGGAATAGCAGAGTCCATGGGAATCTCAATACATGAAGCCCATAAACGGGTACTCTCCTGCTGTTTATACTTCACCTCGACACCGCTAGGTACAAGATGAACAAGGTGAGATGATGAGATGAGAATGAACACCTCTGCCATCTGGCAAGGCATATGATGATAATTAATATTGTGTGCATGTGTTTCACTTTAAATAAGACTGAAACTACCTATACTGTGATGAATTATGGGAGATTTATCTCCTGATGTTTATGTCAAGAGATTTATCTCTTTGTAAGAACGAATAACATGTTATTAATTTCTTAACACAAAATATAGATATGGAAAAATGTATCTGGTAACAATTTACAAGTACACAGTTAATCTGATAGCAATTTACGAGTACAAATTAAATCTGCTAGACATGAACACATACACGGTTAATCAGACATGAAAGGTGGTTACATATTATGTTTCGTGGAACGTAAGATTCTGAGTTGCAAAACTGTATTTTGGCTACTTTCAAATGTTTACTTCCGGGAAGGTTAACCCGGTCAAAAAATGCCCGCAGGAAGTCAGGATGTGTCGGCCTAACTGGCGCAAGAACGCAGCTCTGCTGTAAACAGGCACAACGCAATCACGACCGAAAAAAAAACTCCGGATGAACGCAGAAGAAGAAGAAGAAATGTTTACTTTGTGAAAATTATTTTCCAGTGTCAATGTTAGCTAAACTTTCTGCACCAGAAAAGTTGGGTTTTACTATTTTACTTATTTTTAATTTTAAAAGAATTTATTGTTTTCTCAATAATTAAGCAGCTATTTTATTATTTTGTGGGAAAGTAGGAAAAACCTGGAATTTAAACACATGAATAAACAAAAGGTAGAAGGTGCATCACAGAAATAAAGAACAGAATAGGACAAATAAAAGCCATATTTTATCAAATTAAGAACATCCTGAGCAATAAATCCCTGTCATTAAAGGTTGGAAAAGAATTCTTGCACGTTGCATTGAAACAGTTAATATATGGCTGTGATATCTGGACAATTATTAAGCTAGCAATAAATTCCTTGCAAACTCAGAGATGTTTTACAGGAGATTGCTTACAATTTCCCGGGCAGTCAAAATGAGTAATCCAATGTTTTTGGAATAGGCCATGAGCCTCATGCCTTTAAATCCCCATTTAACTTGTTAACAATTGCAATGTCTGTGAAACTGAAATGCTTACGAACAATTCTCCCAAGATTACCAAGTGTATTACCAATAAAGCATTAATGTTTAGAGTAGTTAGATATTTTATTTGTGTAGTTTGTTAATAATTTTGTGTACAATTGTGATCAATTGAAAAAGTAACATGGTTTTTTTTTTAAATGTTTCCCCAGTTATTTATAAAATTTGGAAAAGTGTTGAAAATTATTACCTTCACAAAAAATAGTAAGTACAAATATTGTTTCTTTGTAGTTATATAACATAAATTAATGTTTTGTTTAACCCAGTCTTCTTCTTCTCTTTCTTCATTTCTCTTTCAACCAGGAGTGTATGACATGGGGTCATGCAGCTCATAGGTCAGTGTGTCTAACAGTATACCACAACAATGGACAGGTTTGCTCACTCCAGAACTTCCATCCAGGGTAATGGGCCCTATCTATTTCTGGGTAGGTTCTCTTTCCTGACAGTTCATCCTGGGTAGCAGAGTTATGACCTTTGCGATTTCCAACTTTCATGGGATTTTAATCATGCACTTCTTGCACATGTGACCCCCTTTTTTTTATTCGCGCTTCTCCATGAATACTAGGTAGTTCCATCTCATTGTCCCAGAAATCAGGGGGATGTGTAATGCCAATGACCACTGGGAAATCCAGATTTATTTAGCAGCTGTGACCAAGTGTGAAAAGTAAAAGAGCACATTACATGCTGGTTGGAGTTCAAAGAGCAAGCCAATCACAGATCATATGTTGTCTGGAACTGAGAATATCAGTTCATATAAAGATAAATATATAATTTCTTAGTTAACAATCATGCCTGACAACAGGACATTCCAGCAATAGACTTAATAAAAACCACCCAGACGTATTTATAAGGCCTTGGAATAGTTTAATTTATATAATCATTCAGATGTAGTTATAAAACCAGGGAGACTTTTATTTGGCCACACAAATGTATTTATAAGGTCTGGAATAAGTTATATAGTGACAATTCAGATATATTTATGTGACCTGGGACAAGTTTGGTAGTTACCTAGATAGTGGGATAAATTTATCCATCACATATTATATTACACCAACAATTGAAGATATTCTCAGTAATCATCTCTGTCAATATTTTCAACATTCTTCTCTGTCTATGATATTATCAACTTTTTTTTTCTGTTCACGTATTCTCAACAAGTCTGTCCACGATATTCTCAGCAATCTTTTCTTGTTCAAAATATTCTCAATAATCTTTTTCATCTATGATATTCTTAACATTCTTCTTAAATAAAAATAAAATAACACCCCATCTCCACTGCCTTCAGTTTCTCTAAGATTTCATGGTCCAGAATTTGCATCCATATTGAAAGAGCTGGATCTTGATTACAAACATTATATTATGTTCTTGTATCTGTATTACTGCATTAAAAGAAATTGTCCTTGTTCTCACAGACACATTCCAAGCTTTAATCCAGATGTCAGATGCCATTTCAGCAGCTGCAGCAAAAACAGTAAGTGCTGGACTATAATTCTGTGGATGCTATTTTAATTTCCACATGAAAATATGGAAATTAGCAAATGAAATTAGATAAAAATGAGGGCTATCATACTGATACACAAATAAATAAATGGGTGAACCAATTAGCATTGTTGATAATTGGATGTTCATTTTATAAGAAAACGTAGAATTTATTAGGTTGGACAATAGAATAGAAAGAAATTAATAGCCACATAAAGGATTTTAAGGTGGAAGGACACACAAATTCATAGCTCTGTTTTCTAATATGGTTTCTTATCTCTGTTTCCCTTGTAACATGAAAACAAGATGGGAAAGAACTGACAACAAAAACAAGACACATGTATTGGTTTGATCTGGTTGAATGCTACACATTAAGCTAAAAGATAAACAAGAAGAAGATGGCAGCAGCTGTCCCTAATTTATTCTTTTTGTTTTCATTATAGCATCCATATCATTGCTGGTATATGAGAGTAAATGATGTTATTTTGGGAACAAGTGCAGAAATTCAAATATCTAGACACACGGATAACATCAGATGGAAGATGCGTCACAGAGATAAAGAACAGAATAGGACATGCAAAAACTACTATCTATCAAATGAAGAACATTTTAATGCAATAAGTCCTTCTACATTGGAAGTGGGAAAAAGAATTCTTGCATGTTACATGGAACCAGTTTTAACATACATCAGATGCGAATCCTGGACAATTAGTAAACAGGTGAAAAAATCCCTGGAAGCCTTGATGATGTGGGTTTTAGACGAATACTAAAAATTAATTGTACAGACAAAACTAGCAATCTGGACTTTTCGAGGGAGGCTAAGTCACAAACACAACTTATCACAAACATCAGAAATTGACAGTCATAATATTTTTTGCCACATTATGAGAGGACATATTTTGTTTTAACTTATTCATTTGTGTAAAGCTATGCAAAGCTGTCCTCTGTTAAATACTTTGTTCAAAATATTAATTCTAAAACCTACAGATATTTAAAAAAAGAAAGGGGTAAAACCTTTTCCTCTTTCCAATCCCATTTCAAGGGGAGTTTGTCACACCTAGCTATGTACTGCAAAGGTAATGTGTTCAGCTTTGGCATTTATTCATGAAATGTTTCCTTCCTCTAGACAGATTTCATGGCAAAATTTGTATTACTGAATGCTGATGAGTTGTTTACTCTGTTAGAGGGAGTATTATAATGCTTGTTATTTACATATTTGTGAAACTGTTTACTTACATGTTTGTTTGCTTGTTTTTGAGTGATCCGTTTCATACATCATGCCATGTTTACAGTCCTTGGATGGCCAGAATATCTACAATGGCTGCAACACCTTGAAGATAGACTACTCAAAACTGAGCAACCTCAGCGTCAAATACAACAACGACAAAAGTAGAGATTTCACTCGTCCTGACCTGCCTACCAATGACCTTAATCTCGATGCAATGAACCTTGGAGGTAAATCTGCAAGTAAATCATGATTCGATTGCATATTTGTTGTCGGAAATTTTGTTTGCTGCATTGCTAAGCTGAATGCCATGCTTAGAAAAAAGCATATAAATGTATTATCGCCAAGTTGTAAGGAAAAATATGTATTTACTTCTTTTTTCGTTCTCTTTAAATAAATTGTTTATATTTGCAATATTATCTCTTGTATACATTTAAATGTCTTTTTGGTTCTCTCAGTGATTTATAAAATGTAGCTTCTACTGTTGTTTGTTTATTTAGGTTGAGAGCTTTGCTTTATTATTGTATATTGAGGCATTCTTGGAGTAAGTAATCTGCTTTCTTGTGCATCAATTCACATGTGTACATGGCTGATTTCCTAATCATAAGTTTAGTATATAAGTGGCTGCATAATCTATTATATCCTGTTCGAGGCACAGAATAATGATTTGTTTTAGTCTGTCCACAAGGTGGTAATTGTCGTCTGCTGCCATTGGTGGCTTTCTGGTGCATGTCCATATCTGTCTGTCCATAGTGGAGAATTGGAAAGATTTTTTCCCCTCATAATGTGGCCAAATATGACTGTCTTTTTCTCATGTTTGTGGTAAGTTGCCTTTGTAACTTTGGCTTTTCACAACATTTAGATTACTCATTTTGGCTGTCCAAGGAATTGTCAGCATTCTTCTGTAACATCACATCTCTAAGAACATACTAAAGAAATCTGGCCAGATATTTAAGATAAAGCAAGAAGTAAAAATGGAAAGGATTAAAACACTTTAAGGTTTATCAGGCATACAGTGCTGGATCCATGTTTTTATAGACCAACTGGCAGTGAGCAGATGATCTGGTCAGCAGTGAGTGGGTGATCTGGTCAGCAGTGAGCGGGTGATCTGGTCAGCAGTGAGCGGGTGATCTGGTCAGCAGTGAGCGGGTGATCTGGTCAGCAGTGAGCGGGTGATCTGGTCAGCAGTGAGCGGGTGATCTGGTCAGCAGTGAGCGGGTGATCTGGTCAGCAGTGAGAGGGTGATCTGGTCAGCAGCGAGCGGGTTATCTGGTCAGCAGTGAACAGGTGATCTGGTCAGCAGTGAGCGGGTGTTCTGGTCAGCAGTGAGCAGGTGTTCTGGTCAGCAGCATGCTGGCTGCCTTTACTTCCCAAGTCATTTACTGGTACCCATTTCAGACTGAGTCAAGCTGAGAGTCCAGGCAATTTTAAAACTCTGCTGCAGATTTGAACCCAAGACCATTGGGCTGGCAAACAAGCATCTAACCACTAAGCTTCTGATACTCCCATGTAAAAAGTGCAGCACTGAATGTGTTGCAACTTTTAAAGTAATATACTTCGAGCTTTTAAACAATGACTATTGTGCTCTTCGGAGCCCTGCTGCAAAATTTTCCAGGACTGAAATAGTAACAGTGCTGAAATATTTTGGTGTTATTTAGGAGTACTGTACACTGCTCACATGTCATCCTGGTGGTTCTAGGTTTGAATTCACATTGCGGCCTGTCATAAACTGTCATTACCATTCGATCACCAACCAGGATGGTCACTACCAGGGTTGGAGTCAACAAACTGTATTTCTACTGATTGTTTCCGCACTCTTGAAGACTGACGTTAGCAAACCAGGAGTTTTAAAAAAGGACCCTGAGTTAAATAAAATCTGAACAAATTAAAACATTGGTTTTAACTGATTCATTGCCAAACAACGAAGGTTTGGACCAGATGGTAGACAATCAAAGGAACAAGCATTATCATGTAAATTTATGTTCACTGGGCATTGAAACATGGAAGATACCATGAAACAAAACAAATACAAATAACCCGAATATGGTGATATATTGTCCTTCTGCTCAAATAGGAGGCACATTTGGTGATACTGATCCATTATCCTTCAGCACTGAATCCATTAAAAGCTGACTTTAAAAAACCAAGACTTTTAAAAATGACCCTGAGTTAAATCAAATCTGACTTTAAAAAAATCATGAATGAGTTAAAGAAACATAAAGACAATTCTCATTCTGCAGTGTATGCTATTTTTAGTTGTTTCATTCACATTGATAATATCATTTCCTGTGTGTTTGAAAAGGATCCCCTGGGGTTCTGATGTCCCCCCTCTCTGCATACCAAGGACTTATATCACCTCAGATAGCCACGGCTGGAGGCCTGCCTCATCATCATCATCACCATCATCAAGCAGGTAACTTTCCTTACCTCCTACACAACTCTTCCATATATACACATGTACAATTTTCTCCTACTTTTGTTTATTTTTTTTGCTTTTCTTTGCACATTTTGGTATATCTTTTTGCAATACACATTATTTTTGTATTTATTGCCCCTTTCTTTGCTAAAATTCATCACATTAAACTAGTTTACAAACTATGTTGAATTTACTAAAGTAGTGTTTACTTAAATTCGTGCTGGTAGCTATTGTATTACATTTTTGTTATGCTTACTATTACCGCAGTTAGTACCATATGGTTAAGTTTGTACTTTTAGCATGCATTAAAAACATACATTAACATTTATGACATATAGATCTTGCAATGAGTTGTGCACAAAGTTATGCCCCTTACTAACACTAACATGTACAAGGCAGATAACTCACCTCTTTTGTTGATAGAGTTGCTTTGATTATATTTCTAGGTATTTCTAGCTTGAGTAATCACAGAAGTAGAAATACATGTCATTTTCTCATCTTCTTTCATGAAAAAATTGCGGAGAAAATACTACCACATTTTAAATTTAATTGTATATTTATATTTTGTGACAAAAATTGGGAAATGCCCTTAAAAGATAGCGAGAGACATTCAAAACTTCTCTTTTCAGTGGACTTGCAAGAAGTGAGAGAGGAGCCAACAATTATCTGGACCCATGGTTTAGGTGAAATACTTCAGATATTTATAAAGCTCCAGGGGTGTGCTGCGACATTTTTTTTTCTTAAGTAAACTTTTAGAATTGTGTGATCCAATAAAATCACCCAAAATTTACCAAATTACTTCTACACATCCAAATTAAGTAAATGTATTGCTTGTATTCCATTCCAGTATTTCTACAGGTCACTTCCAGTAATCTGGGTGTTGACATATGGTAGAATTTTTCAGTTATTAAGTCAGTCTGAAACAATGAACTTCAAATTATCAATCATGATTTGAAATTTACTTACAAATATGAGTTTGAAAAAAAAAAGCTATTTTTTGCACAGCTTTTGTAAAAATCTACAAATTAACTATTTATTTACCAGGCGAGTTAGCAAAGTCAATTATTTATGGGGAGAGTTGGCAAAGTTGATTATTTATCGGGTGAGTTAGCAAAGTTGATTAATTATCGGGTGAGTTAGCAAAGTTGATTATTTACTGATTGAGTTAGCAAAATTGATTATTTACCAGGCAAGTTAGCAAAGTCGATTATTTACTGAGCGAGTTAGCAAAGTTGATTATTTACCAGGTGAGTTAGCAAAGTTGATTATTTACTGAGTGAGTTAGCAAACTTGATTATTTACTGATCAAGTTAGCAAAGTTGAGTATTTACCAAGCAAATCAACTTAACAAAGTTGAAAGTAAAAAAGACAGTGAGGTTCATACAATTACAAGAGACATTGTAGTTATAGACAAATTTCAAGCGAATGAAAGAAGAAGAAGAAAAACAAATCATTTGCGAAAAGTGAGACAAATATTGGCCATCTATTCCTCCATGCATTCAGACCTAAATAATGTGATGGCAATGTCACATAGCCATAGTTTGGAAACTTTCAGGAAAAATTATTTATTATTCTTAACTATTTATTTACTTTATTCTACTGATGTTTCCGCACTCTTGAAATGACAGATACTCTGACCTAAATACAGGATGTATTTTTAATGACTGTGGGGTGTTTGAAAATATTGCTGTTCCAAGTTTTGTATTTACCTTTCATGTTGCATGAACTCCACAGAGGGGAATACAAAACTTGGAACGTCAATCTTTTTAAAAACCCCACATTCATTAAAAATACACCCTATATACCAGAAGTAAAGTTAAATGGTATGCTCACTTTCTAACTGCATTTGTAACATAATCAAAACTATTTATGACCCAGCCTTTGTACTTTTTGCATATTTTTGTAGTACATGCATTATTTAGATTTTATTTGTTTACATTTGTAATAACAAAACTTTTCAATATTAGTAATTCTATAAATTTATTATAAAAATATCAGCATATCAAAACGGAATATTTTATCAAGTCCTTATAAAATGTCCTAAACTGGCGCTGTAGCTTAGTGGCAGTGAATTTGCTCCCCAACATACCCAGTTGAGGGTTCAAAAACAGCCACAATGATTTTGGGATTGATTGATGGGGTTGACATCATGTAAAAGACATGCAACTAACCTTTAAAAATAGTAGTCACTGTTGTCCTGTCAAATTTTCAAACACAGAAAAGAAAATCTACCCACAACAGGATTTGAAATAAATGTTTTTATGTTGACGCCAGGAAACGACTGATCCCTATTCTAGCCTTTCTGAGCAGAAACAGGTTTACAAGCCTTGAGGATCGACTTCATTGCACTAGGTTCTATATGATATGGCTCAGTCTCTTTCTGCAGAGTGGCCTGTGGAGGCATCACATAGAGCAAGAGTTTAGTAGTTCCAGCGACGACCTCCGGTGGGTCTCAGAAAAACTTGTGCTTGTGAACAGAATGATGGAGTCTGAAAAGGAATCTTTGGTCTTCTATGAGCAAGGCAGATGGCTTAACTACTTGGCCACTGGGTATCATAGAAGATACCTTGCTGCCTGTAGGTTGCATTACCAGCCTAGACCTAATCACATGTCAGTGTGAATGTGCTGAATCAACATCTGGTTTTATCATTATATGCCTCTTCTCAAATGTGAAATTAATACAATTATTACACTCCAATGGTTTTTTAGCTATGGGGAGGGACTGGGTGCTTTACAAAACAGTTCCCATAGAAATGGTACTGAGTTAGGAGAAACCAACCTCACTCAAGTAGATGCAAGCCTTTTTTCAGGGCTCATTCAACTTGAATGCCAATGCTTCCGGTTTGACAGTTAAAGCTTAGTCTTAGAGGTTTCCCCGTTCAACCAATCAACCAGCATGTTGTATCAAAGTGGATGTATGACCAATGTGGAGGTCACTGAGAGAACTAGACAAATCCTAGTGAAGCGAGTCATGGAGAGAACTAGACAAATTCTAGTGAAGCAAGTCATGGAGAGAACTAGACAAATTCTAGTGAAGCAAGTCATGGAGAGAACTAGACAAATTCTAGTGAAGCAAGAGATGAGAAAAAGACTGGCACTAGATAGGAGATAAAGAGGTCGGAACATTTATGGATGGTAAAGGTGACCTTTTCTAATGAATGGAAACCACATATTTGCTGGCTTCAGGTTCTGTATACACAAAAGCTCATGAACCTAGATTTAACAGATATAGGGAGGTCAGCATGGCTGAAGGGATAAGAACACATGTTCTTAAACTTCCAGAGTGCTGATGCCAAGATAGTGGGTTCAATCCCTAAAACGATCAATTGGACTAAAATGTTGACTTCTCGTCCTTGAATTGGGGATATAAATTATACGTACCTCAGTAGTCGGAGTGGGTTTGCCTTAATGGTGCGCGGCAATGGTAATAGGGAAAGCTAATCCACATGCAAAAATCAGTCCAGTGCACTCAGAAGCAGTAGCACGTGGATGAACTACGCTTGAGTTCTAAGCAAGCGAATGCCAAAAAAAGTAGATGTAGGATAGTTGTAGCTATTTGTTTTCCTGTCTGGCATAACCGCTTTACTTATAATGTAGCTTGTTATAGCCATGCTTTTATTTAGCTTAGGCATTTGTGTTTTGTCTTTTATTGTAATATCATCTAGAAAGTTACTTGTGTGAT
Organism: Cepaea nemoralis; assembly: GCA_014155875.1. Taxonomy (NCBI): domain Eukaryota; kingdom Metazoa; phylum Mollusca; class Gastropoda; order Stylommatophora; family Helicidae; genus Cepaea; species Cepaea nemoralis. The sequence goes on along the minus strand of JACEFZ010020693.1, from coordinate 208,564 downwards.
CCTTGTTGCTATACTGATTTTCTTCTAGTCGCGCGTGTCATCTCAGAAAATCATATCTGGCCTTGTTTGTCCCTGTTATGCTGGATGTGTCATGAATTGCTAGTTTTACATATTTCCCATATGTTCATGTAATATATTTACACTATTACTATGTTTAGCATCTGCTTTGTTAGTAATTAGTGATTTTACAAGAGAGTTATTTTATCTATGAGAAATTAGAAAGTCACAGTGTTCTGCCATACAAGGGCACAATAACACTACTTCTTCTTCTTCTTCTGCTCTTTATCTCCCTTTGGAACATAGGACTTCAGCCAGCTCATGTCAAGCCATCCAATCGTTGGCTTTCTCCTGCATCTCCTTCTGTGTCTTTCCCAAATTATTAATTTCTAGTTCTCTTCTCTCTGTTTTCTTATATTTTATTGTTTCCATCACCTGTGCTGTCTTTCCAAATTCATACATAGTCCTAGCACTCCATGTGCCAATTCTGGAGATTTTCCTAAATTAAAAGAGGTAAATCAATGATCCAGACACCTTGAAATTTTCTTCACATCGCTTCATACCCCTTCTAGATGTCTCCTATCTTGATCAGCTGAGCTATTCTTGATTCTTTATCTTGATGCTTCTTCATGGTTGGCTGGATTTTGGAGCTAAAGTTGTTTACCTCACACCAACATTTCTTAGTCGAATTGTAAACATGCATGGCAGGTTAGTGCTACTGTCCTTTGCTTCCTCTTAAGTGCTAAATGCCCCAATAACCTACTGGTGGAACAAGCACACATCCAAAAATAAACATTTTGCCATAGTCTTCATAATCAAACTTCATTATTTTCCTTCTTTGAGGTGAGAGCATCAAACCAAGTTATCCCTCTCTCTAGTTCAGAGGTCAGTGTGTCCGACTGCAGCATGCATTCATGTCAGGTTGACTTCCTGTAGCCAGATTTCATCCAAAGTAGTAGGCTCCACCTGTCCATAAGTAAACAAGTAGTCCCACAGTAGTAGGCTCCACCTGTCCATAAGTAAACAAGTAGTCCCAGAGTAGCTACTGCATGGCAGAAATGAATTGTTAGGCTTTCAAATATTCCAGATGAAGACACATAATGTAGAATGTTCAGTTCCCTTCCTTATCACCTTTTATTTTCAATTTCAAGCAATTCTGAAAATGTCTAGTACCCATTTATATCAGGTTGGATTGACCAAAGAGCCACCCAGGTCAGAACAAGTAATCATATCTTTGCTCGGGAGTTGACCCCAGACTACTATCCTGGCAGACCAATACACTGCCCATTCTGCCACTGTAGCTCCTGCCTGATGTGGGTAGATTTTCCAATTTCAAAATGTTGTCAAACTATTAACCAATGAAAAATAAAACAAAGAACTATACAGTAATAAAATGAGTTAGTTTTTTATGCCTTTAACCCCTTGTTAATTAACATTATCAAAGTGATGAACTGGAAAACATAGAAATTTACTTTTTAATTGAATTTGTTTAATGACTGGATTTTTAAACAGTGAATTGTGAAAGCTATAAAATGCATAGTAAATAGGCCAATGCCAACCTGGCAGGATCATTGGCAGCACACCCTTACAGAGCTTTCTTGTTGTCTTTGCATTATTTTTATATGTAACAAAAACAGTTAAATATTATATTTTGTGAAGATATTAATGTTTAATTGTATAATAAGACATGGCCATAAGAATAGGCAGATGTCTATCTTAAATTGTTCGTTCTCTAGTGCTATAAAGTACCTAGGGTGTATTATCGTAATGTTGCTCTTATTATGTACACTTTATCATCTCCTTATAATTTGCATGTGGTATTTGTTGCTTTATAACCTGCCTTAGTACACATATAAACATATAATACTACAGCCAAAGCATGGCTTTACAAATATACGATAATCATTATTAACTGATTAAGTGCATTGGGATGATTAACAGTCTAAGCAACTTCCAATATCTGCCGTGGGTTTATATATCGCTGAAATGTTGTAATTGCATTATACTACAACATTTGTGCTACCATATTAACAACTTTTAAGTCATAACTATAACACACCCCTACTTCCCATTTTCTGTCATTCATTTTTGTTTGATACAAATCTATTTTTCGTTTGGCACAGAATCTGATTAGAGTTCTGGAATGTATTATTTAAGAAATATAACAGTATTAGCTTGTTTAACCTGGCCATAACAAAAACATCAGATACCAAAAAAAAAAGATTGAAGACAAAATGTAACTAGGGAATGAAAGGAAAAACATGCACAGCAACAAACACAAGTTTGGAATTAACAACAAAACAAAAATACTTAGCCGGGAAACTTAATTGATTAAGTGCCAAAGGATAATATATCACCAAATGTGACCTCCTATGTGGACAGAAGGGCGATATATCTCCATACTAGGATCATCATGTTTTTTGTTTGGCTTTGCGGTATCTTCCACGATTTTAATGCTCTTTGACATTTACATTATAATACTTATTCATTGATTGCACACCATGTTAGAACCAACTCTAATTTTTTGTTTGACACTGAATCAGTTAAAAATCACATTTACAGATAAATAATCCACATTTTCAACATGATTTATTTGTAAATAAAAAGCAGAGGACCCTACTTACATGTAATAAGGCATATTGGACATAATAGTTCCAGACCCACATTTTGATAGACCAGTTGGCACTCAAGGGGTTGTTGGAATCAATATCATGCAGACTGCTTTTACTCTCAAAGAGTTTTGTACCCATTTTAGGCTGAGTCAACCTGGGAGTCCAGGTAAATTAAAGAATCTTCTCCAATGTTTATTAACCAGATGCCCTGCCTCTGTTATCATCACGTGTAAAATATCCATCAAGTCTGCATCCATGTACTTTGTGGTGTTCCTTTTCTCTAATTCAGTACACCTCCTCCCCATAATTATCTTTTCTAGACATTAACGTCTTTTTGACTCGCCTAAAATATTGCATTTTACTCAATTTTGTCTTAAGAATTAATTTTCTTCAATACTGAGTTCTTGTTGGTTGAATCTTTTTGTTTTCTCTGCCTACTTGATCTGCCGTCCTAAATTTGTCAACAGTATAGAACAACACTGAAATGGATCCTATTCCATGTGGTTTATCAGGAAATGAAAGGGTTGACAAACTGGCCAATAAAAAAAAGCATTGAGACACAACAACCAGATATTTCAGTTACATACTACTAAAAGAAAATTCTAATACAAACAACCAAAATATCTACTGTTCAACCACTGGATGCATATTATCAATTGGACAGGATTGAACAATCTTTAAACGCAGAACAGGACACAGCAGATTCAGCAGAACATGTAATCTTTAGACACAGACAAGCCACAACAGATTCAATAGTCACATGTAATCTTTAGACCCAGAGAGGACACAAAAGATTCAGTAGTCCATTTAATCTTTAGAGCCAGACAGTACACAACAATTTCAATAGCCACATGTACACAAAGCTAAAGACAGGTTCTAAAGTAATGTGTACATGTGAGCAAGCACCTCAAATTGCAGAACATCTACAACACTGTACCATATACAGCCCAGAAAGGTCTCTTCTATGGCCAGATCAGACAATCCACGATGTCAGACTCTACAGAAGCCTGCAAGAACTGCAGAAGATAGTGCAGTTTATGCAGGAAACAAATTTGAAAATGTAGGCTGATTCCTAAAAAATTAAAAAAGAACAGCATTTAGCATCTGGGAACGTTTGTCACTGCTTTAACTGACCTCGTACCCTATTTTGACCATGATGTTTTCCTTGTGTGTGTTTAGTTACTTGTATGTCCTTATCAGGACATCACAATCAACCTTAGCATTTTTATGCTGTTTATGATTTTACTAGGCACATTTACATGCAGTAGCTTGCCATTGCCTTCTGAACGACCAATGCTCACACCATTGTTCAAAATTAACACAAGGCTGCCTTCTTCCAAACTGCCGGCAGCTAATTTCCAACATGGCTTGCGGGATTACAAAATTGTGTTCCCTACCCCTTCGCCACAGAAGCTGGCTCTGTGTGTGTAAGACACAACTGGTCAGCACACAAGCACAATTAGCATTAAGCTGACATGTTTATCATTATTCTTCAAGATAAAAAGATAGTTTTTTTTTTATTAGTCACTTGACAGTGTTTCATAGGATGTTCCACATTCTCAATGTTATGGTGTCATCTTCATCCTTTTCTCTTAAATTCATAAAGTTACAAAATACAAACTTTACTCAGAATTGAGGAAGAAAAACAAAGTGGCAAGAAAAAATGACAAACAATTTGGTATTTATAATGCCCTGGCACAGTTATGTGAAAACATGACGGTTTCATGTCATGATGCCAGCATCTTTTTATGTAATTATTTTGACCTTTTGGTTATTTTCCCCTTTTCTCTACTTGGTTTTACCATTTATAAGTGATTGCACGAGCACTGTAGGACGAGGGTTTGACATCTGAACTCTTTTGTCCACTGAGAGAAGGAAAGACTGGATGCCTGTTACGCAATGCATTTGGACCTACAAAATGTGATGGTTCTAATACATCATTGCTTGCTCCTACACTTTTTGGTATCTTCTTCACCGTTCTCTTAAGGCAGGCATTTGGGACTGCTACTGAAGGCATATACCTCCATACAAGATCTGATGGCAAACGTTTTGACCCATCAAGACTCAAGGCAAAGACCAAAATAAAATCAAGATGCGTAAGAGAACTACTTTTTGCAGATGATGCAGCACTGACTATTCATGCAGCAGAAGATCTCAAACGGCTCATAGATCGTATTGCAGCCGCTTTAAAAGACTTTGAGCTCACCATCAGCCTAAATAAACCACAAATGATGGAGCAAGAGCTGGTGCGCCTCCATCAATCAAAATTTCTAATTACAAACTGAAGGCTGTCCATGAGTTTGTGTATTTGGGGACGATAATATCAGATAATCTTTCATTAGAGACAGAAATCGACAGACGCATTGGAAAGGCAGCCACAACATTTTCCAGGCTAGCTAAAAGAGTTTGAGAGAATAATAGACTAACAGAGTGTACAAAAGTTCAAGTATATAAAGCTTGTGTTGTTAGCACACTACTCTAAGGGTCTGAATCCTGGACCTTGTACTCCCGACAGGAAAGAAAGTTGAATTCCTTCCATATGAAATGTCTGAGACGTATCCTGGGCATATCGTGGAAGGACCACATAACAAACAAACAGGTGCTTGAAAAAGTGGATATTACCACAGCCTCCGGTGGCTGGGCCATGTATCTCGAATGGAGGATGAACGTATTTCCAAAGACATCCTATATGGAGAACTAGCCTCAGGGAAGAGGCCAACCGGAAGACCCCAAATGCAATATAGGAATGTGTGTAAACAAGATATGAAAAACCTTGGCATTCATCCAAACACGTGAGAAAGAGTTGAAACAGACAGATATTCCTGGAGAAGAGATGTACAAAACGGACTGGTGCTTTTTGAGCGCAATCTGATCCAACAAACTAAGGATAGACGGCACAGGCATAAAATGCAGTCACTTACTGCGGGACCTACCTCGTCTTACAGATGCGGAAACATGACAAAGATTGTCACTCTCGTATTGGACTATACAACAGTCACCAGCGGTGCTGTCAGGTACCTCCCCAGCAGCACAACTCTATAGTCCTTCAGGACTGAAAGAAGCCTACTACTAATACATCATAGACCGATAGCAGATTCCTCTCTCATGACTTTGGTAGTTGGTTGAAATGAATTGCATTTGCAATTGTATTTTCTTTCAAAACTATGCTGGTGTAGTTCATTGTATAAACAGGAAACATTTAAAAAGTATAATTGAGGGAAAACAAACAAAGATGTTATGATTATTTCTTTCCCTTACTGGTCACAAATTCTTAAATCTCCAGCCATTAAGAACTAACACATTTAAATTGTTGTCCAAAACTTAACTCAGTTTTATTTTGTTTTCTGCATTGGTGCATTTTACCTAACATGATTGATCACCATTCTATCATAACATTCGTTTGCTTTAGATAAACAGCACGCTAACCCATGCTAAAATATCATATTGTAATGTTTATGTGTATTAATAAATTTGTATAGTATTATTAGTTGATAAATAAAATAAATTAATTACTATAAGTTTTTTAAAGATATAAAAAGTTAAGATTTAGAGTAATTAATTATTATTTCTTTCTTTTCTCAGCACCAGGATATGGAATTCCAGGTAGCAAATACGTTCGTATTTATCATTTTAGTACTTTATTTTTTTTTTTTTTTTAATCTACATCAATCATATCACCATCCATTGATCAGTCATGTCACATGGCAAAAATACTTTCAAGTAACTGAAGAAAAATATATGATATATAAAGCTGTTGTTTTATCATTGTTAATGGAGATTAATTTTTCATATGCCAGTTTGAGTGAGCCACGGTAGCATAATGCAATGCCTGCACAGTGATCATTGGTTTGATTTCGTATTGAGCTGACATTTATTTCTCAGGACGTGTCGTGGCATCCGTTTTAGACTGGATCAACGTGGTTTGGGGGGTGGGGGGTGTCAAGTTAATTTTAAAAGGCTACCTCAATGGGGATTCAAGCACGATACCTGCTCTTGCCTTCCCTTGTGTTTGGCTGTTCTAAATGGGCAGCTGGGACACCTCCTGTAGATGGAAGGATGAAGATGACACCACAACATTGAGAAAGTGGAATGTTCTATGAAACAACCGGGAGGATTAACCTGGTCAACAAAAGCTAGAAAAAGTCAGACCAAAAGGTACTGCTGGAAACAGGCACAACACATTTACATCCAAAAGGTGAACGAAGAAGAAGTAGAAGAAACACAAGACCAACGAGGAGGCAAGGATACCATTCATAGCACCATCATAGCTTCCATACTGGAATAGACACTCAGGAAAAGTTCATATTTGAACAAGAACCAAGAAATTCCCCACGAATTTGCTAAGAAACTTGGAGTCATGCAACACAATGGACATTTAAGAGAAAGGAAAGGACAACATTGTGGGAGGTGACATTTCAGAAATTCAAAGCAATATATTCTCTTAGTGAATGTAAACACAGAAGCCACAAACAATATCTTGTCCAATTTATTGCCTGGCATATTTCACTCTGCAGTATGCACCTGATGAGATGCAGTGAAATAAGCCAAGCAATAAATCGTGCAACATATTTTTTCTGGCTTCTATGTTTAAAGGACAACATTGTATTATATCTGAAGACCTATTTATCATTAATAGAGTCAAGTCATCAAAAACAGAGATTGATGCAAATAAATTGTGCTTGGCAACAAGAAGTATTGCGAAGCTAAATATATTTAAAAAAAAAAAAAAAAAAGAGAGAGAATATGATTATTACTAGTTATTGCGAAGAAATCTCATTGTTTCATTACACGACTACACAGAATTTACTTCTTACATTGGATGAATTAATAGATCTGCTAGTCATTACACATTGCCAAATAGGTGTTTGCTAAAAATTATTCTCACTAGTTGATGTAAAGAAATCTGGTTGTTTCATGGTATGCCTAGACAAATATTTATTCTAATAAAAGAATAGATCTGCCATTCATTAAACATTGCCATAAATGTCTTTAATTGATTGTGCTACAACCAACACACTTTTTGTGATTAACTATTCAGTGTGTACCAAGCAACACATGTGTTGTTATACATTTTACACTTGGTCTGAACATACTAAAGAAATTTAGTTGTTTATTTAAAGATGCAACACTGCATCAAGATCTAACATAATCATCGCCATGTGCCATGCCGATCAGGTTTCGCCATCTTACATGATCATCAGAATCAGCTTCATATTCTTGTCTCAACCATGCCACGTAGCCAAGCCAACCAGATATTTATATCACTAGGAAATTTATGGAATTGAGAATAAATTAAAACTAGTACCAGCATTAGAATATTTCACTCCAGTGTTACTATACTGTGGGATAAGAAACATGGAGAAAAACTAAAAGAATTATGAATAAACTGCAAACATTCATTAATTGAATACCTGTGCAGAATAGAAAGATTAAAATGGAATGACAGAATCAAGAGGCAACGGAAGGTGGAAGTCTGATATATACATTTCATGAGGCGAAGAGATATATTTGAAGCACTTATAGAACCAAGTGGAATCACAGCATCCAGGCTAACAGAAAGATGGTGTGTATTACCAACCATCCAAAAAGAACAAGTTACAATCTTCAATCTTAACACAGCTCACAACAGACAGAAATACCACAGTAATATTAATAAACTAAAGATAGGAAAAGCTGATGAGTGTAACTGTGGAACTTGTAAAATGATAGCTAAACATGTTTCAGAAGTGTTCAACATATGTAGAACAGGAAAAAAAGTATTCTGACATACATCCACTCAATTTGAAGGCAGACTGTCAGGAGTTGCTAACAAGCTCAAATTGACCTGCTGCTTTATTAAGATAAATTCATGTTCTCTCAATGTGTATGAAGAAGAAATTATAAGAAAATTAACTGCAACATGTTAAAACTCTTCATTAATTGCAACATGTAAAACTCTTCATTAAATGCAACATGTTTAAGCTCTTCATTAACCGCAACATGTTTAAACTCTTCATTAACTACAATGTGTTTAAACTTTTCATTAACTGCCATTTCATTGACAGGAGTTCCACTCAGTGCCATGAGTGCCATGACTGCTATGGGTGGGTATGGGCTTCCCCCTGGTCTCAGTGCTGCTAGAATAGGTCTGCCTTTCCCAGCAACCATTGGAAGTTCCGTTATTCTTGTGTCTAATCTTGATGAAGAGGTAAGAGTTATCTATCTTCAAATGAGTAAAGATTTCTAGTTGAGTTAATATTATATTTATAAATCCATTGTTTTAATCTAATAGATGTATTCACAGATTGAAGATTAGTCAAATAAGTTTAATGTATAATATTTAGTTGTATTGTTGACTTTAATATGATATTCCCAATATGTTTCTCAGCTTCAAGAACCTGCAAAAACTCTTTGATGCAGCACACTGCCTTTATATGTTTCAATTAATATCTCTGATGATTTTCATCCACTCAATAATATTTAACACCTATAACATAGGTACACACTGTTCTTCTTTTTTGTTATCAAACAAAGCTTTTTTATACCTCAAACTAACCCAGAATATGCAAAGCAAAAATCACAATCAACAACAGATAACTTGAAAATGTCACAAACTTTGAATATCTTGGCACCATAAACAACAAAGGTGGAGGATTTTCAAATGAAGCCTAATGCAGACTGGGGATAGAAATGCAGAGGTTAAACAGTGTTAAGAACCTAATGCACAACACCAGCAAATATGTTACAATAAAATGTTCGGAACCATCTTTCATGTGGCTACATATGGTTGTGAGTCATGGATCATTTTGCATTAACTAAAGACGACAATGTTCAGCTTAAATGTTACAGAAACAAAAATATCGTGGACCAAGAAGAAGAAAAATACTGACATTTTACCAGATCTGAACATAGAAGAAAACTATCTTTCATGTCAAGAAAACTGGAATACTTCCACCATATTTCAGTCACAATGGTTTGGGAAGAACAGTGATGGAAGGCGTCTGCCAAATGACTACCTTCATATTTGTGTTTCTAAACTATATTTGTTATGTATCATTGTAACAGGCATATTTAACAATTATAATCATGATGAAATGAAACCAAAAACAAAATACGCAAAATGTGCTTTCCCTAAATAACATTTGTTCCAAAGGAGTTTAGTTTATGGGTCTGTGATGTGATAAGGACATCACATTTTCTGAATGGACAGACAGCAATCGGAAGCTGCATATCACATCCCTCACCTGCATGCATGTACCGGGACATGCCGGAGTTAAAGGTAATGAACTTACAGACCAGCTGGCAAATAATGCACTATTATGCATGGGAAGCAGCATTGACAGGGCTGATATAATCAATGCAGTATGGACTCGAATGGTGGATACTGACTAGACTCTGACGAAAGTCTAATTACATGAACTAGGAGTGAAGCCTTATCAGACATACCCTTGTTGCCTTCAAATGAAAGAGAGGAGATACGATAATCATCTCCTTATGGGAACAGTGAGCAGAAATACTTTGGGATAGGAGCTGTACCGGAGGACTAAGCTTGCATGGGAATGCCCAATGTGCAGTGATGTAATTTAACATTTATCAGCGGCACGCTAGAAAATTAAACCACGTCCACACAGTCTGCCTTAAGAAGCTACTGAAGATTAAATGGCAAATTGAGACCCAGACACTGAAGTCAGAGAAGGAGCATCCATGCCCTGTCTCCACACTCTACTAATGAAGACTCAGATTCGCTGGGCTGGTCACTTGACTCACATCAATGTTTTTATTGCAAGCTGCATTGTGGTAAACGCTCCTAAGGCGGTCAGAGGAGACACTTTAAAAACACTCTGAAGATCTCACTAAAAGCTTTTGGAATTCATCACGACACTTCGGAGACTGCTGCCAAAGACCAAAATTCATGGTGTACATGATTACACAAGGGTGTAGTTACTTGTGAAGCAAACAGGACTGCGAGAGCTGTGAAAAAAAGGCTGCACAGAAACATTACTGCAGGAAATCCTCCTCCTTGAACGTAAAGCACTCTTTGCCTACATTGTCAAAGGACATTTTGAGCCAAAATAGGCCTTACCAACCATCTTAGAACTTATGGCTCCATACTTTCAACTCGACTGGATGAAATGAATGGTCATCATCATTCTTGGTGGACAAAAAAAACAAAACAACAAACACAATATACTATTTTATACGCTTGACCGCATGGAAGCACAGGTGACCAGTCTTTTCCTCACTTAGCAAGACGAGTGCAGGTGACGAAACATCTTTTGACTGCGTACATGATATTATCAGAACAACTCCCTATCAATTGTGCCAAATTGCATATATATATAGGGGATGGACTCCCTGTGGTCAGATTAGTGTCCTAAACCTGCGACTGGCCTAGCAAGCCGGCAGGGGATCTTCATACTGCTTGTAGAAAAACTAAGAAGTATAAACGAACCTAAACGAACATCCCGTGAAACAAGTAAAGAGTTTCAAGTACCTAGGAAGTATAATATCATCAAATGGCAGATCAGAAGACGAGATCGAAAATAGGTGCAATAAGGCAAATCAACTCATTGGACAAATGGCACCAATACTAAAGAACAAAGATGTATCAATAACTACTAAGAAAGCACTTTACAACACACTCTTCCTACCAACTCTGTGCTACCAATGTCAAACCTGGACAATGACAGAAAAAGAGAAAAGAAAAATCACAACAACAGAAATGAGGTTCCTGAGAATACTCAATGTATCAAGAAGAGATAAGATCAGAAATGAAGAAATCAGGACTAAAGTGGGGGTTAAAGCTGCTCTAGATTTTATTAGAAAGCAGCAAGTCAAATGGTTTGGCCATGCAAGTAGGTTACCAGTCAACAGCATACCACAACAAGCAATGATGTACAGACCAGATGGAAACAGAGGAAGAGGCCGACCACGTAAACGTTGGACGGAGGAGAATAGCAGAATCCATGGGAATGTTGATATACGAAGCCCATAACCGGGCACTCTCACGAAGTTTATACTTCACCTCGACACCACAAGGTACAAGAGGAACATGATGAGAAGAAGAAGAAGAAGAAGAGAAGATATAAATATATATATTGCCAGTGGATCAAAACAGTTCAAGGAATTACCAGATGCATTAAATCTTAAGAAATATCTGAGTTTTCTCTCGAAAAATATCTTAAGAATATAGATGGTGCTCATGACATAAACTAGGACCAAATATATGTGAAAGTGTTAACATTTCACGCCGTACAGCTATCTTTGCTATGTGGTTGCCATGAGCACTCAACAAAAAAGTTGGTCCTGGGAGTTTTCTCATGTTAAATCCACTTTCTCACCAGAACTTGTATTTCCATATTACATTTCCTTAATTATAAATTGTGAGAGTTTTAATTAAGTACCGATTAAGAAAATTAGAAAGATCTCTATGTCATTTTTATAACTTAAATACTTCTGTCTGCATGCCTGTTCTTCATGTTGCACGTTAAATTAAATTATTTACATTTAATATAATTTTAATTTCAAACAATTAGCATGTATGCTAGTTTTCAAAAATATGTTTTGCTATGAAAGCCAGTCTGGCATTAATCAACTGGTAGTTAAGTTTGATTCTGATAGCTTAGTACTTGACAGTCAGAATGCTAAACATATAGATTAACCATATTTCACAGTCAGAATGCTAAACATCTAGATTAGCCATATTTGACAGTGAGAATACTAAACATATAGACTAGCCATATTTTAAATTATCAGAATCAAACTATTCATTTTCAATTTCAGTTTCCATTAAAATGTATACCTATGCTATACTAAATTTATTTCACTATCTAACTGATTATTTTTCTCTTTTCCCCCTTCCCCCTCACTCTCTATGCCTCATCCAATTACCCAAACCACCCTATGCTACATTCCGCTCTGCTCCCTGTTTGCTGTTTCGTTGTGGCTGCGGCTGGGATCCACACTTTTGCTGGGAATCTTTGTTTCTGGATGGTTGCCTGTTTAACTGAATGCACAACCATTATCCACCCTCCCTGCAAACAAAAATCATGTCACAATGTAAAATGTCCTCCTGGCACAGATGGTCAGCCCAGATGCTCTATTTACTCTTTTTGGTATGTTAAAAACTGATATTTCTCTGTATTTTAATTTGTCTGTGTTTTTTAAGACTATCATTTATTACTGTTTGTAACTACACATTTAATTAATTGTATCTTCAAATATAAATTTATTTGTGACATGCATTCACAGTAAATAGGAACTGTATGAAAGCTCTTCAATTATTGAAAAACATTTATTCTGAAAGGAAGAAACCTTTAATATATTTTACGTTTGTGCAATTAAAACAGTGACTAAATGCAAACATATGACTTGAAAAAAAAAAATAAGACTAATGCTGACAATGATGAAGATCAAATGTTTCTTTCATTTTAGAGGTTGGATTATCAGAACTCCATCTCTTTTTGTCTATTCACTTTTGGTGTAGTCAGATACATAAATCCATATAATCTATGCTGTATTTTATATTTATACTTCATTGTTGACTGTTTTTTACATTCAAGAGTACTCTCTCTCTCTCTCTCTCTCTCTCTCTCTCTCTGTGCGATTGTTTTGTTGTTTTTACAGCACTTCTGTCTGATAAGTGATATAGTGTTTGTATTTTTTATGTTTACTTCCTGTTATAGTGCTTTAACAAAATCCATACACCAACAAGTTATCTCTATTACAAGTTGTTATACCCTCCAGACATTCAGTTGAAGTATCACCAGCCTTGATCCTGCCAGTCCGTATATGCTGTGCAGAAACTTGATCTAGTTACATCTTAATATGCTTCTGCACAGATGTAAAATTCCAGTGCAGGTTTTGCACATCCCACAGGTTTCTGAGCTTAGAGAGAGGTAGGAGATCTCAGAAACACAATCCCTGGGGAGATGGCATGTTGATACTAGGTCGGAAGGAGAGTCTCTATACAAGCCTCAGTCCGATAGATGCAAGTCCTTGTCTGGGCTAAAATGACTGGAATGCAGATACATCAGGAGTTAACTCAGTCTTTCAGATCATTCTCCAACCAACCAACCAACCAACCAACCAACCAACCAACCAACCAACCAACCAACCAACCAACCAACCAACCAACCAACCAACCAACCAACCAACCAACATGGTTTTTACCTTCTCACCAGTAATACAACAATCTCAGTAATATGAAAAAAAAAAACAATTATCACAGTAATTATTCCCTTAGATCTCTAATCAGTTTATCTTGTTCTCCTTTTTCTTCCTATTACACAGCCATTGTAATTTTAGAACTTGTGTAGGGAAGGGATTTACAGGAATTTGAATTACTCCTGCATTTGTAACACTTCCTTTTCTGCTTGCTGTTTGTAGAAAACGATCCTTTCTTTAAATTTTCCATCCTTGTTTTAAGTTTGATATTCAGTTGAGAAATTATGAGTTAATTAGTCTTGATTAGATGAATGACAACATAAGTGTATTAGACATTTGTTTTTTTAGGTTACTGCACACCCCCCCCCCCCCTTCCCCTCCATAGATAAATAAAATACTATTAGCTTTGTTTATTCATGTTCATTTACCCTAGATTCAGAAACTATACATTTATCCATTGCCCGATTACTGGAATGCAGGCACTATTATAATTTTTAAGTCTTATCTTTAAGCTTTTCAAAAATTAGTTCGCTGGACAGTTTGTGGATTGATGATAAATAATTACTCCTTTTTACCCTTTCACATCTTTTTACTGTGCTTTTATCATTTCTTCAATTTTATACTATTTTCTGTCTTTAACTGCATAATTTTCATTTGCTTTTTGCCTCTTCTTTCTATTTCTTATGACGTTATTTATATAATTAATCAAACACTTTATTACAACTGTTAAGTTAACAGAGGTGAATTGTGGCTTTATTTTTTATGAATTGAAGAAACAGCAATGATTGTATATCTAATTTTATACACTGAAGAGCTGCTACTTCATAGTGGTTAGTGCACTTTTTACCACCACAGTAATTTATAATTCAGTTTGAGCAGTGGCCAGGTTGGATTTTTTATGACCAGCATGGCCACAGAGCTGATCCAGTCTTATAAAGTAGATACATTATGTTTTTTTTTGGTGGGAAGTTAATTGTCCTGCCATGTAATGTCATTACCTAATATACATAGTTGGTGCAAAAAGTGTCAGACCTGTAACCAGAAAAATATATACAATTACTTACCTGGAGGTCTCAGATCCTAATCCACTTCAAAGTATTCTCCTTGGGGCTGTACACGCTTCTCACATTGGTCCGGTCATTGGAATAATTTTGGAAAGGTCTCTTTGGCAATGGGGTTTGACATGGTTGCAAAGTCCGCATTATGCCTACTTGTGACCCAAATGGATCCCTTTTAGTATCATTTTCAACTTGTGGAACAGCCACGAATCACAAGGAGCCATGTCGAGTGAGTAGGGAGACTTATGAACCAGAAGAATATTGTGTCTGCCAAGAAAGTCCTAATCAGGGCCAAAGAATGGATGTGTGCATTGTCATGACTGAGCTGCCAAGTTCCCGTTAATCATAGTCCGTTTGTTTGAATTCTTTAGATTCAGCTCAGGACACAACAGACTCAATAGTCACATGTGAACAAAGCTGAAAATAAGTTTGACAACGTGTACATGTGGGCAAGCAATTCACACTACAGAGCACATACAACGCAAATACTAGATACAGCTCAGAAAGCCTATGGCTTTTCTGTGCAAGCAGATTGATATCATTGCTGTTTCTGAAATTCTGACACCATTTAATGTTTTTTCTGTAAAAATTATCTTTAGATTTGCTAGTCTATACTTTTCACAGTTAATTAACTTTCTGTGTAAATGTTTTAAAATTAAACATGTTAAGTGAGAATTTTATTGATGGCTCAGATACCAACATACGGATTATTATCATTGCTGTTTCTGAAATTCTGAAACAAATTCATGTTTCTACTGTAAACATTATCTTTATATTCACTAGTCTATACTTTTCACAGTATAATTAACTTTCTATGTAAATATTTTAAAATTGAACATGTTTAGTGAGAATTGTATTGATGGCTCATATACCAACATACTATAATTTACATGTGTGTACCTTAGGTGTGTACGGAGATGTACAGAGAGTGAAAGTCTTGTTTAATAAAAAAGACAATGCCCTGATACAAATGGCGGACCCACACCAGGCACAGCTGGGTAAGTTTGCACATCAAATGTCTTCAGTCAACAACTAAGGAATGTCATCTATGGTGAAATAAAATACCTACTTACCTACCTCCAACCTTATCTACATCAACCAATCAATTAATCAATCAATTGACATGCCTAATCTACCTATATCAATCAGTGTTTCTGTCTGTCTGTCTGCCTGTCAGTCTCTCTGTCTAGCTAGCTATATATCTGACTGCTTGTCTAGTTAACTGTCTGTCTGTCTCCATATAAACAATGACTTGGGCAGAGTTGATTTGTTCTACCTTGAGTCAAATGTATTGCCTGGACTTCAATGAGATTAGTGTTTGTGTAACTCACTCTTGACGGAGTCTGCCCATTTGACTTTCCTCTACCTCATGTAGCATGAGCTTCTTTGATTGTAGACACACAGAAATAGCTACCTGGGTATCATTCTGATAGGATGTCCAAACCACTTTATTTGATCTCTTAAGACCATCCCTTAACATCTCTAACTTTTGTTCACCTGAAATGAATTGGCTACATCTGCAGTGTTGTATTGTTTAGTTGATTCAGCCATCTGTACAGTTTAGATCTTGTAAGATATACTGCTTAGGTCAGAGGTCAGCATGGTCAAATAGATAAGAACGCTTGCTCTTAAATTTTTGGTGTGCTGATGGCAAGGTAAAGGGTTCAACTCATACATTGGTCAGTTGAACTAAAATGTTAATTTCTCATCCTTGACTTGGTGACGTAAATTACAAGTACAGCAAAGTCAGAGTGGGTTTGCCTGATGGTGAGGGACACTGGTAATAGGGAAAATTAACTCACACGCAAAATTCAGTCCAGTACACTAAAGTAAAAGCATGCATATGGACTCTGCTCAAGGTCAAAGCGAGTGAACACAAAAAAAAAAAAACTACCTAGACATACTAGAGCAGTGGTTCTCAACCTTTTTTGGCCCGTGCCCCCTTCACCATATTTTCAGAACGTCATTACCCCCCCCCCCCCCCCCCCCCCCCCTTTCCTATCAAAAATTTGGCCCATGCCCCCCTTACCATATTTTCAGAACGTCATTCTTCTCCCCCCCCCCCCCCCTTTTTTCATATTTCCTACCTAAAAACTCCCCACCCCTACACAGTATATGTAAAAATGGAAGGTAAATATGTTAAAACAGGTCTAGACATCCACATAAAACATGATTTGTGGGTCTACTTACTTTATAAAATGAATTTTAGAAGGATTAGACATGCATAACTGTAAAGTATGAAGGGAAAAGCAATATCAAGTAATCGGTTCTTGTATTAACGCGATCTTGAAATGATCTTCATTCCCCCCTGGAAACCCTAAAATTCCCCCCTGGGGGGAATTCGCCACCGGTTGAGAACCACTGTACTAGAGTGTACAGTAATGACAAAAGCTGGCAGCCTGAGGCAGTGAGGATTGACAGGCAAAACACATAGACATCTTATTTGATAGTTGCAAGTGACTTTCCCACAGCTGAAACATACTCATATCAGCTGTAATGGATCACCTCTGCACAGAATGTGTGACACATTGGTGCTGATTTTTGTTTTTGTATGCCAATTCTCTTACCTTTTGAGTCTAATTTGGCATTTATTGTTTTTGTTTGCATGCTGTGTATGTAATAAGATTGAGCCTAATATGGCATTTATTGTTTTTGTTTGTATGCTGTGTATGTCATAAGATTGAGTCTAATCTGGCATGGATTGTTTCTGTTTGTATGATGTGTATGCCATAAGATCTGAGCCCAATTTGGCATTGATTGTTATTTATATGTTCTCCTGCAGCAATCACGTACCTGGACAAAGCAAAACTCTGGGGAAAGCAGATTAGAGTGGCTCAGTCAAAACACCAAGTAGTTCAAATGCCCAAAGAAGGACAGTCTGTAAGTTATGTTTGGCTTTGGTTCTTCACAGTTAAATGTGGGCGGCAAGGGAAAACCATGACATAAATTTACTTAGAAGAAGTGTATCAGCAAAAACAAAGCTAGATTGAATGTGAAGTGACATGTTGAATACAACATTTGTCAGGACAGTCAAATTATCATCAATGTTATTCACTAGCTTGCCTTTTGCAGAACCCATAGGTCTTTCAAAATTTCACTCTATGTCATAAGTCAGATGTCCTGCTTCCGATGCTGAGATATGCAAATTATCTTAAATCCATCTATGTTGTTGTTTTCCTCTTCCCTGCTTTCCCAGCACACCTCCCTCCATAATTACTTTTTCCCACATCCATGCCTGTATGCATGTCCAACATTATAGTTGTCTGAAATTGAATATCTTCTATTACTCTGACCCTGACTAATTCTCTTCCTTCCTTCCTTCCTTCCTTCCTTCCTTCCTTCCTTCTTCAGACTTTTATCTCACAATGGAGCACAGGCCTTCAGAAAACTCAGTCAAACCCTCCCATTCCTTGCTGTCTTCTGCAGATACCTCCATGTCCTCTATATTATTCATCTCAGTCTCTCTTTTCTCTGTGTATTTTAAGAATCCCAAAAGTTCTTTTGCCTTGTGGGTTCCCAAGAAACACCATTCCAATTATACTATTGATAGGTTGTTGTTTTTTTCAAAGTGTGTCCTATCAGCACCAGTGTTTTTTCCTTTACCTCTTGATTCACTGAAATTTGTTTACTTCTGTCCATGAGCTCCACATTGGTGATTCTGTCCAGTCATTTTAGTTTTCCAATGATCTAGACTACTTGCAGTTATCTCCGCAACATGTCATACCTCTTCTAGAAAAGCTTTCTTTAATCTTTATTGACTGAGTTATTCTTGTTTCTTTATCTGTAGACTTATTCATTTTTGTTGCCAACCCTCCTTAGTTGACTCTTATGACATGCTTGGTAGGTTAATGTTACAGTTCTTTCCTTAAGGAATCCACTAACACACGGGTGGATTCTCCTGCCTTCCCTTAAAATTATCATTGACCAGTAGTACAACAGCTGATGGTCGACAAGACACTGTTGTAATTATGCTATAAGTTGTCTGAGTGTTAACAAACATTCATATGAAATAAAATTAGCTGCTACAGTTATCTTCTTGATCAGAAATGACTCCTGTGGAAATATGAATAAGGTAGAGACATGAATATATTGTACTGTTCTGGGTGTAGTGACTCACATTGCATGACATGAGCCAGGTTGTAAGCGTATCATAGAATTGTCTTCCAGGACATTCAGGTGTGAGAGGCAATCAACAGGTGGATACATTGGCTGCTGCAGCCCATCTGGGCAGAGTGCTATTTTACAATAAGGGTGATGTGATGAAGGTTCTCTGGGACCAGGTGGAGAGTGCTGAACAGATGGAGTATCAATATTTAAAAAGAAAGGTTCAGAATTGAGTGATTATTATTTTTTTGGGGGGGACGCTCGCTCACTTTTAACTCAAGTGTAGACCATACATGTGAAGCTACTTCTAGTGCACTAGAATGATGTTTGCGTGTGGATTAGCTTTTCTTATTACCAGTGTCCCTTGCCATCAGGCGAACCCACTCTGACTTCTGAGGTACTTGTAATTTATGTCTGCAAGTCAAGGATGAGAAGTCAACATTTTAGTCCAACTGTCCAGTGTAGGGGTTGAACTCACTACCTCAGCATCAGCAGAACCAGTGCTTTTATCCATTCAGCCATGCTGACCTCCAAATGAGTGATTAGATGGTCTGGATGATATTCAATTCATGGAGGAACAGCCAGGCTGATATTTAATCAAACTGCTACTAGAACTATCAGCATAGGAACTCTTCAGCTTGTGAGGAGGAAGGTATAGCTTGTGTGGGAATGACCCGAGTGTAGTAATGTTGACTCAGAAACCAAGTAACTAACTATTAACCAAGTATGTGTACTGCTTGCATTAAATTTATGATATTGAATAATTGGTCAGGCACAAGATGATAATATTAATTAAAGATGCCAGTTCCAGACAGCTAATTCAGTCTTCTTGTGTACACAGGATGCAGGCCTTACTAAAGACTATGTCAACTCACCACTTCATCGATTTAAACGGCCAGGCTCCAAAAACTGCCAAAACATCTTCCCTCCATCACAAGTTCTGCATTTATCAAACATTCCGTAAGTCATGATTTAACTCTGTACAACTTACCACGAGCACTAGTTTTTTTTTCCAATTTAATCAGGAAGGAAATATTTCATAAGCACTTGTGTTCATTAATTTGTTAGCAATATTTAAGATATTTTATTAGTTCTGTATAATCTGGCTTGAATTAAGTAACCATTTTTTTCATCTGTTTGACTGTGTTGTACTGAGAAACATCAAAGATGATGATGACATTGGGTAGTGGGTATAATGGCTTTTAATTATGACATCTGACAAAGAAGAAGAAGATGTTGGATTGTGGACATATTGGCTTAGAGTTATAACATCCAATTTTGAAACAGACCTGACAATGATTCACTGTGTGGACAGAAAAGAATTTTCCAAAACAAAAGATGGTATATTCCACTCTGAGCCTGGGTTAGTGGATTGGATATCTAGTCTTCTTTGATGTGGATGAAAAATCAGGAGGACCGCTGTGCATGTTTCACATGTTAAAAATCCCTCATTACCATCACGTGCCTAGCCAAATGGCATATGAATTCATGTCTCTCCACAGATCTCGGCCCTTGCATTCTGGATCAGTTCTGTTGATGATATTCTTTCATGCCACCATTTTAGACCATCCAGATAAATTTCTCTGGCTGCCTTTGCCATTGCTAATCTCTACAATGTTCTCCAGTACTTCTCTTCTCACTATATGACCAAAGAGCACTGTTTCCTCCAGCAGTCTGGGTATAAACAGGACTAGGCCACTGCCCAAGTTAAATATTAAATGAGAAAACCTACCCACAAAATAATGTTTATACTGTGTGATCCTGAAGTGCACATGCATCTGGATCTTAGCAAGTGTTGCAGATTTTGTGCACAGTGCTGAGATTCTCCTTGTGTCATCTATGGGAGGAAAGTGGGGCATTTTTGGGGTTATTCATGTGTAGTGAAAGTCATCTTTTACAAACTAAACCAGACATCATCATCATCAAGTGCCCTGCCAGCTGGAGTAGGCGTTCATGGCTCTCCACAGATCTCGGTCTTTGGTATTCTGGATCAACTCTGCTGATGATATTCCTCCATTCCACCGTCTCAGTCCATCCAGCATCATTTCTCTTGGTCTGCCTCTGCCTCTCTTGCCTTCGATCTTTCCAGTTGTCACAATGTTCTCCAATGCCTCTTTTCTCATCACATGACCAAAGAAAGCTGTTTGTCTCTTTCTTATTGTTGTATATAGTGTTCTAGTTTCATTAACCTCTTTCAGGCAATCATTGTTATTTACTCTGCCAGTCCAAGGAATTCACAACATTCGTCTCAACAACATCTCTGTTGCTTCTAAGTTCTTCCTAATTTGTTCATTTACATTCTAAGATTCGCTGTCATACAGCAAAACTGGTTCTATTTTCAGTTTTGCTGTATGGCAGCGAAACCAGACATTAGGCTTAAAAAAGAAAACCATAAACTAATTAACATTAGACTTAACAAAATAAAACTATAAATGAATTAAGATTTGACTTAAGAAACTAAAACTACAAATGAATTAACATTATGCTTAACAAAATAAACTTATTAGTGAATTAACATTACTTTTTAAAAAAGTTATACATGAGTTAACATTACAAAAGAAAGCTATTAATGAATACATTTGTCCTCACATTGTTGTACTTTGTAATGCTAACTGTACTTACCGTACATTTCTGTAATTATCTATTTCATACAGAGCCCATGTGACTGAGGAGAACCTCGTTTCCTGGTTCAGTGACTACGGAACCGTCAAGGCTTTCAAATTTTTCCCGTGAGTACACCAATATTTTGATTTAATTATCTTTGCCCTTCGTCTTTTTTGTTCCTGTTGTTCTGTTAACTGATTCAGTGACAAACAAAAAAGTTTGGTTTAGACCAAACAAAAATGGATGGTGGAAAATGGGAAATCAGGGTGTATCACAGTAATGACTTAAAAGTTGTTAATATGATAACAGGCATGTTGTATTATATATACAATTAAAGGGGTTGTATAGGGAAAAATACTGCATTGATATTTAAATAAAGTTTCATTTATACACCCATGGCTGTTACGGGAAGTCTGAATAAGACGATTTATCATTCCATGGCACTTAAACGATTAATTTCTACACAAAAAGCCAGGTTTAGAAACAAATATATATAACCAGGTTTATATAAGATCTGCAATTAGCTCTGTCCTGTTCGCTGTTACACAGTATTTCAATAGTCTACTAAGTCAGTATGTGTACATTTCAGCCTGAAGGATTTATCTAATCACTTTATTTTATGTTGTGTGATTTCTGCAGTATGTACCTAATGAGATGCAGCGAAATATGCCAGGCAAATAAATTGTGCAATCTATTGTTTGTGTTTTTGTTATTCAAATTCACTACAGGAAAACACTGTTTTAAACTTATTGGTTATGGGGTCAATATCATGCTGATCCGTTTAGCTTCCAGAACAATTCCAGGTATCCACTATAGACTGGGTTCAGCGACAGAATACTGATTGGTCTATACAAGTATGGGGCTAGCACCATGTACCCAGAATGCCTCAAGGTGTGTGGAGTGTCCTTGACTTGGTTATTCATGATAGGGCAGAATGTCATTAATGCAGAAGAACAGATAGACTATCATGGTCTAAAGAGAATGCGGTAGCAAGGGGTGGTCAGAGGATCTGGTCAACAGTTGTCATTCAGCAAGACAGACATATAATCAGATTGCAACAGACACCATTAGTATTGGAACTCTTCGCTGGCTGTAAAGATGAGGACTGAGCGCCTATGGGAATACCCCGAGTATAGTGATGTTAGTTTTTGATTCAACTCAGCTCATCTCATACTTATGATAGGGCAGTTGGTATGACATGACTGGCACCTTGTCGTCTTGACAAACAATAGTTTGTAAAATGGAGTTATACAAAGCTTGGGCTGAATTTAGAGACCATGTGTTGCCCATGCAGCATGAACCCTCGCTTGGCCTGTCTAGTTTACTCCAGAGGAAAGGTAACACCAATACATCTGGAACAAGACAAGCTGCAGAAGCTGCTGGATCAGCAAAGCAATGCTCTAACTGTCTGCCTGTCAGAGCTTCTATCCTAGACCAGTTGCCAACCAAGGCTTAGGGCCTGGTCTGCTCTGCAATGACATTTAGTCTTTAGGTTCCATTTCCTCACACTTGTCATAAACACACGATAGTTACGCTGGCATGACATGACACACCATGATGCATGACAGTGTCTTTGTTCTAACACACATGGCAGTTGACATGAAATAACATGGTATATCTTCTTCTTCTTCTTCTGCGTTCATCCGGATTTTTTTTCCCCGGATGTGATTGCATTGTGCCTGTTTACAGCAGAGCTGCGTTCTTGCGCCGTTAGGCAGACACATCCGACTTCTGCGGGCATTTGTTGACCGGGTTAACCTTCCCGGACATGGTATATGACATGTGCCTTAACACAAGATATCACATGATAAGGCATGTCTGAGACATGACAAAACATATGACATGCAATAATGGACAGAAAAAAAAACCATAGAGAGCCCAAGCAACTTGTGCTATTTGGACACAGCTTGTATACCCTTTAATTCCACCTGATTGAGACTTGCCAGTGTGTCTAAAATGCATTCATTTTGGTAATGCCAAAACGCAGTGATTTCTACAATATTTGACTCTCTTGCAGGAAAGACAGAAAGATGGCACTGATTCAGATGGGCACTGTGGAGGAAGCTGTTCATGCTTTGATCGTAAGTTGTGCGGCTGTGATGTAAACATATATTTAACAATTTATGTATTGATGTCTTTCCATGTCAAGATGCAAGCCGAACATATGCTGGAATTTATAACTAACAGAATATGATGTGACCATTTTGCAGTCACTAAACTGAGGTTTTTGAGTTCACATGTTACTTGAAAATATCATGGACTAAGAAGAAGAAGAGAATAACGGAATTCTACAAGATCTGAACATCAACAAAAACTGGCTCATAAACAAAATTGTTTCTCGGAAACTGACATACTTTGTCCATATTAAACATCACAGTTGCCTGGAAAGAGCAGAGATGGAAGGCATGATTTCTGGTACAAGAGGCATTGCTCGACCAGCATGAAGATGGATACAGGAAACTGCAGACACCTTGGGCATGAGGGCGAATGAGGCAGGAGAAGCGGCAAGAGATCAAGACATTTTTCGAACTGTTTCAGAGCTCTTCTTCCCCTCTCCAAGCCCAGAAACCAGTGGGGTGTGCCAGATTGGTACTGGAGCTTTACATCTATGGAGTGCCATATTAGAAAGTAATCAGATCATGATTCAGCAAACATGCGGATTGGCTGGAATCAGGAGTGGGTTGGTATCATTCCTTCAGCAGGCTTTAGGTATTTCATTGTTTCCTGTCCCCAACCTGGAGGATAGGCATTTAAACTGTTAAGGCCTCTGGAGTGTTTATGCTTGTGCCTACTGTTTGCATTTTCCTCATGTTGGACTGGAAGTACTTGATTCCGTCACCCTGCTACTGAGTTGAGTGCAGTGGCGCGACACTGTGAGCTGTGAATTTTTTGTGAAATGCTTTTACATCTGCCCACTGTTGTTTGTAGCATGAACTGCATGTTCAGAATAATGGCGGCTGGCTTTGTCACAGAACTGACTGGTTTGCCTTATGCAGTAATGAGTGGCTACTGGTTTTCTAGTGTCTACCACTTCCATCAGCGATGAACTGTATTTTTCGTGGAGGACTTTTGTGTTGGCATTCTGGCGGCGGTGTTATGCACAGTGTACCTGTGTAGGCTGTTGGTTTGTCGAAACTCCTGTTTGTTCCACTTTTCACATGGGGCAGTGAGAAGCATTTTGTATGATATTTACTGGCACAGGAATGGAGCTTAATGGGGATGACCCGTTGCTGTGAAGTTGGAACCACGACTAATGACTAATTGTCAACAGCTTCAAACTCATGTGAATGCCCATAAATTTACTCTTGAAAAATTAACATGGCGGCTTTTTATTTTCTTCCACATGATTTCAGACAATGATTTACTGGATGTGATATTCTCATGTAACTGGCACCTGACCATCTTAACAGACGATAATTTGTTACAAAGTGTTTCAAAAAATGCATATTGACTGCAACAGGTGGTAGCACATGTGACTGATCAGACCAATTCATGCGGTAAATGTTCATCAACAATGGATTCTCATTTATATCTATTCTATTTTCAGAATATGCACAACTACCAGATGGGTGAGAGCTGCCATCTTCGAGTCTCATTTTCAAAATCAACCATCTAGTGTTTCAGACAAGAGGGGATCATGGATCCTTTGAAGTACAAGTGGATTAATGTTTCAAATATATTTCAGTTATCTTCATTTCTCAAACACCGAGGAATCCTCCAGAGACAGCATTAAGATCAACACCAGGTAGCACACACACACACACACACACTGCATCTACAGAAAGATGTCCTCTGTTACAGGACATGACATTTTAGATGACATCAAGCTCTTAATTGCTTGCTTATAAGCCAGATTTTAACATAAATATTTTATGGAGTTGAAACAGATTTATAACCTGAAGTTAGCTTTTTAGTATTTCATGGGAAAATCAGCAAATGTGCAAAGAAGGTCTTTGCTAAATAGATTTTCAAAATAATAGCTAATTAAAATTTAAAACACAAGCCACATGAAGTGGCTTCAAGTAAAATAAGAGTGAAGTTTGATTTTTTGTTAAATAATTTTCAGTTTTTTTTCCTTTAAATTATATGTGAAAGAAAAAAAAAATTAAGGAATTAAATGAACATTTACAAATTAATAACATCTAAAGATTACGCCTGTGACAGGAACTGATATAGAAGTATGATTTCCAGTCTTAATTTGACATATTTACAGCATATTGAGTTTGCATTTTATTTTATTCACAAAATTGTAGGTGACTTCAAGGATATTTTTTATAACTCAAGCCTGTAAAGATCTCTAAAAAAATACTTGGTGCATGCAATAGTAAGGCAAGTTAATCTACAGTCCAAAAACTCAAATAAATATCTCTCTTTCTTTAACTGTCACTCAACCATCCAGCTTTATGACTACCTATAAATTATTTCTTGGGAAATTAAAATGATAGTCTCCCCTTTACTTCCACCTTATATGTAAATAAAGTTCTAAAAGACAGGCTGTATTGTGTATTTTCTAGAAAAAAGTATCTTTTCACTGTAATCACGGGGATAAACACTATAAGGATATTTGGTTTCACTCTTTCAGTTTCAAACAACATGGTATGTCTGATAGACCCTGTCCTGTGAATTGGTTAACATGGTCTTTACTTTCACATTTGGTCAGAACATACTAAAAAAATCTGGGTTCCCAGTGGCCATGTTTACTGTGTATTTAGCTTCTTATTCAGTCGTGATTTAATAAAGGTCTTCTTTTCTCCCTTGTACATATCTACTGCAAAATCTTTTGGGACTGGAAACATCAAAAGTGAACAAAGTATCCCCAATAAAATAAACATATTAAAGAAACACAAGTGTGTATTTTCATGCCCAAGGTGTCTATAATATAATAATGTATTTTGTGTGTGAAGAGAAACACATGGTTGTCTTAGACTACCTTGTTCCATTTTGAGTTGTCAGTTTACTGAAGAAGATATTTCTAATAAATGATAGTGAATTCCATATTTGTGAGAACCAATGTAATAATTATACAGCTCTTGTAAAAAGTTTATATTTATAGATATTAGCAGAAAATATTAAAATTTTTAAAAAGAAATATCTTAATTGATAATAAACAAACCACACATCTCTTATAAAGGGCTAGCACACCTAAATGCATCATTAAAAAGAAAAACCTAAAAAATAGAGCTTATCAATGAAAATATCTAAAGATAATGAATACTTCTTGCATCTTTTATTATGAGTAAATGACTATTGATGCTGTTACCATCAGATGCCTATAAGATGTCATGCCAGGTTACTTAGGTCAAAGATTAGTATGAAAGAATATTACTCTCCATAGACTACTCATGTCTGTCCTCAAACTTATTCTTGGGAAATTAATG
This sequence comes from Cepaea nemoralis, assembly GCA_014155875.1. NCBI lineage: Eukaryota > Metazoa > Mollusca > Gastropoda > Stylommatophora > Helicidae > Cepaea > Cepaea nemoralis. Next base: position 181,666 of record JACEFZ010020693.1, on the reverse strand, counting down.
TTATGGTGTCTCCTTAATTTCCCCATCTGCAAGAGATTCATTTACATGCTATAAATATTATATTGTGGGTAGCTTTTCAAGCTTGTGAAATTTTGCCAGATCATCGCCCAATTACAGCTTACTCTTTATGGTGCTGTTAAAAGGAAGTATCAAAATCATTATGGATAATAATAAAACAGCTCTTTGTAAAGAATTGTCTTACAAAGATTTCAAAATGGAGCTGGAAGAAAGGCATTGAATTTTTAACCTGCTGTAAAATAAGTTGAGATAGATTGTTATATATACAGTTGTGATTGCAATTCCATTGTTTGTTATCAGTGATTTTATGGTGTTTTTTTTTTTAAAAACAAGTGAGCTTTGATAAAAGAGCATCAGTCATTGACAGCATACAGTGTGCTTTCATTCCACAGTGGTTTCATTAGTGATTTGTTTTGTAACCGGCATTAATACATTTTAAAATACCAGCTCTCGAAGCCACATTTTATTAATTCATGTTTTTATTTATATTTATACATACATATATATTTTAAAGTGTATAGGGATCACGTTTAATTCGAACATGTTAAAGAGATGGCGTATTTTATATAATGCAAGGTTTTAAATGTAGTAATATCAGTATTGACAGCTTTTTACAACTTCAGTTTTGAGAAGTTGTGTTTGCTGCAGAATAAACTACTACATGCATTAATAAATCCCTTACTTTTTGTTTTTAAATATTTACCTAGGAAAACATCTTGTGGTTTGCAGCTTTTAAAATGATGTGGTTTTCATTTTATGTGTTTTAACATTGCAATATGTTTCTTTATGGAATTCACATATTTCATAGCTTGAGAGAAAAATATCATTATAGCAATTTGTCCCATTTCTGATGTCGGCGGAAATAGTTTTGTTTGGGGATTGAAAAATCAGGACAATTGATTCAACCTTGGTAAGGATATAATTAGAAGCTGCGGTAACAGTGGATAGTGTGTTTGCTTATCAGGATAGTGGCCTGGGTTAAGTCACCAAAAGTGGCAGGATTATTTTTTCCAACCAGCATTTTGGTCATAGGATCAACTTATGGTAAATTGACTGGTACAAAATGAGCTACGTTACACATGCGATTATTCTCACTAAATGCCTGCAGTGTAATGTAGTGAATAAACTTGTTCAGTTTAATTGCAGTTTCAAATGCAAAACTGAGAAGACACCATTGTTGTTACACAGTGTCTTCTTCTTTGTTTCTCTTTCAAGGAAAGTGTCACACCCAGTTATGCACCTCAAAGGCCAGTGTGTCAGACTTTTGGCACACATTTGTGAAATGTTTGCTTCTTTTAGACAGATTCCATCTAAGGCAGCAGGCTCTATCTACCCGTAATTTGTTGTACAGTTTGATATCCGTTCTCTTACACATAGAGGAATGTAGTAATGTAGGAGCATATGTCTGTTGCAGCTCTATCCCACATACCTGGATCTATGCCAAGGGTTTTTATATCTTTTTTACACACATCCCTATATCACATTTGGGGTCTTCCGGTTGGCCTCTTCCCTGTGGCTAGTGCTCCGTATAGTAGATCTTTGGGAATACGTTCATCCTCCATACGAGATACATGGCCCAGCCACCGGAGGCGTCTCTGCTTGAGGAGGGAGTGCACTGTGGTAATATTCGCTCTTTCAAGCACGCGTTTGTTATGTGGTCTTTCCATGATATGCCCAGGAGACATCTCATATAGAAGGAATTCAACTTTATTTCCTGTCGTGAGTACAAGGTTCAGGATTCAGACCCATAGAGTAGTGTGCTAACAACACAAGTTTTACATACTTGAACTTTTGTACGCTCTGTTAGTCTGTTATTCTCCCAAACTCTTTTAGTTAGCCTGGAAAGTGTTGTGGCAGCCTTTCAAATGCGTCTGTCGATTTCTCTCTCTAATGAAAGATTATCTGATATTGTCGACCCGAAATACACAAAATCATGGACAACCTTCAATTCGTAGTTACGAAATTTTGATTGATAGAGGTGCATCAGCATCTTGTTCCATTGCCTGTGTTTTATTTAAGCTGATGGTGAGCACTAAGTCTTTGCAGGTGGGTGCAAAATGATCCATGAGCCGTTGGAGATCTTTTGCTGTATGAGGAGTCAGTGCTGCATCATCTGCAAAAAGTAGTTCTCTTATGCATCTTGATCTTATTTTGGTCTTTGCCTCGAGTCTTGATGGGTTAAAAAGTTTGCCATAAGATCTTGTATGGAGGTATATTCCTTCAGTGGCAATGCTAAATGCCTGCCTTAAGAGAACGGCGAAGAAGATACCAAAAAGTGTAGGAGCAAGCACGCAGCCCGGTTTTACTCTACTACTTTACTCACATAATTTAGGCCACAACCAAATGTGCTGGGGTGCCCAATTCCCTTCCTCGCTGCCTCTCCTTCCCAGGCAACTTGAAAATTATCTGGTGCCATCTTCTTCTTCTGCGTTCATCCGGAATATGTTTTGGACATAACTGAGTTGTGCTGTTTACAGCAGACTGATATTTGTACCTTTCGGGTGACACAACCGACTTCTGCGGGCATATGTTGACTGGGTTAACCTTCTCTGGTATTTCGGTCAACTCACTGTTGTGGTGTCATCCCCATCCCAGCTGATCCATTCAGATCAGCCGGAGACATAACGGTCAGCCCTTAAGAGAAGGCAGGGGCAGTCCATAGGCATTCCCCGTCACCCAAGGAGGCTTCTATAATTGCAGAGCCGACTCTGGTGCTGGGTTCACCCAAGGAATCATCATGTCCTGCACATGGCTGCTTAGCCTCACTTCCGTATATTGGGCCTCTCGTCCACCAGACTGTTCCTCCAGAAACCAGGAGAGATCAAAAGTCTGCAGATGACATCCGCACAGCGAGCTTATGATTCAGACTTTCCATGTAATGGTTTTGCTAGCCAAGCAATATCCCATTTCGTGCCACTGGAACACTATCCACTTTTGGTGAAGCCCACACAGTAAGTTTTCAGTGCAGACATTCCATGTCATGGATTTGCTAGCCAAGCAACATTCCATTCTGTCACTGTCGTGCCCATATTATAAGGCAAAGTTAGCCCAAGAGCCATATTGGTGAGAACAAATAATCCCCCTGCCAGGAAGTGAACCTTTGTCTTGATAGATAAGCTCACTAACTGGCACAGTTTCACAGAGGAAGTTCAGTAGCATACCACTGAGGTATGCTGGAGGAGATGTCGTAGCACAGTGGTTTATATGCTTACCTGGCAGACTTATGGTCATATATTCGAACCTCCGTTGAGGTGGATGTTTTTAAAATTAATTTGGGTTCCAAGATCTTCCCAGCCTAAAAACAAAGAGCAGAAAATGTTTTGGGAAGTAAAGATGTCAAATATGAAACTGGCCATATAACTGATTGAATGCTGATTGGTCTATACAAATATAGGGTTATATGCTCAGTATGTTAAAAGGTATGGGTAGGGTCTTTTCCTTACTTCAGGAGGTGGTATGCTGGGTATGGCATTAGGCCCATATATTTGGTCATTGAAAGGTACGGGATGGGGTAACATGATTAGCATTAGGTTAGAGGCCTTGCCTTTTCTAGAGAAATCTTTGGTGTTAATTTTTTGAACTTTATTCATTCACAAAGCCAGGGAAAACTCAACCCTGCCACTTCTGGGGACCAAACCAGGACAAAGTATTGGTCAGCGAGTGTACTAACCACTAAACTACCACAACCATGTCATCTTAAGGAAAGATTAAACAAAAATCTTAGGATACAATAGATAGATGATGGAAAGAAAAAGTCTCAGGCACACACTAGAGAACAATCTTTCAGACGTTACAATTACTTTACTGAAGGAACTGAATATGGTAAGAAATTTTACCAGCTAGACAACCCAAAATTATATCACTGATTTACGTAATGTAACAAATCTAATAACAATTATAGAATCATATAGAAGAGTGTAAGTATGTACCATAGTTTTTTTCCCAGCATAGAATTTCAAAATTAACATACATTCTGGTGTTGAGATAATGCTGTACATTGCCAAATAGTGCCTTCTTATGGTGGAGAAACTATGAGAGTGCCTTCCCCTGATATTGAAATGTGCTCGCATTATCGGGAAAGCAGCCACACAACAGACACGTAAATGTGAGCATTTAACAAGTACTCAGAAGTGCCTCCAACATAAAGAAAAATAAAAGAAGAAAGCACAAGAGAAAATCAAAACCAAGTTTGGAAGTCTGGCATTTGAGTTTAGTGTGATAATTGCTATTAAATTACATTTTGTATTTGTTATTTGATGATTGTTATTTTGACTTATTTGTGTGTTTAATTTTTTTGTGATTTTTGTTTTACCTCATGCAAATGGTGGCGATAGATTTGTTTGTTGTTTAAAAGCCTCAGGACAGATGTGTAGAAACCTAACATATATAGAGATGCAAGTTTGAATCAATACTACCCATAATTACGTTTCAAAACATGAATAAGAAACAATCACTGTAGAGAAACAGACAGGACCGAGAATTTTAATAAAGTGGTTTTTGAGTGTGCTTGCGATTTCATATTAACGCTGAAACATTTTAATGTTGTGTACAATATAATGTTATTAAGAAATGTATATGTTCTGTTTTAAACTTAACTTTGACACAAAGCTATAGAAATGTATATGTTCTGTTTAAAACTTAGCTGTGAGACAAAGCCGAAAAATCAGCCTAAGTAAGCTTTTTTAAGATGAGTTTTAATTTATACAAAACATGATTGTAAAACATGTAACAATATATACAGAGCACTGAAGATCATTTTGGCCAGCACCCACTGGAGATATCAACAAGCTTAAGTTGACTGATGGTGAAGAAGAAATACATTCATGCTGACATATGAAGGAGTACAATGAAGAAGGAGTAGAGAAGTAGACACATGTAACAAAAATCATCGTAAGGAAAAAAACAGTTTACTTACTGAAATTAACTTTTTAGAAATGCAGGTATAACAAGTTAATTAATGAACAGTTTTGATGATGTTAAATTTATTGCTTTTGAGGTGATGTTTCAGTTAGGTGACCTTTTATAAAAATGCTATGGCAGTTGGAAAGCATGTGAATATAAATACACCGAGGCCACAGCATTCAGTGAACCTTGTTGCATTAAACTTGTTGCATTTTGGAAATAGCCTACCTTGAAAGTAAAACCTGGCGACGTTGAAAAACTGTATAGGCTGATATATGCGTACACATTTTCTTGTGATGTGCCCGATAGGCACTTTGATGAAAGATATGTCGACTTCTCATATTTATAAGCCAAAGCATTTATTTATGCATACAAACCACAATGTAGAGATCTGAGTTTCTGGTTTTTCCATGGATGCAAATAATTTATCTCAGGCATTTTGCCAAATTTGCAGTAATGAACCTACTTTGTTGGCGTGGTGTTATTTGTTTTGTTAACTCCATTTTGGGTATGTTTTTAAATATGTTTATGGTCACATGACACCTAAAATGTATGTGTGTATGCCTGTGCATGAAAAACAAAAAAAAACAAATCCATGTTATAATCTTGTATTTGTTGATTTTTATTAGAAAGACAAAAGAAATAAAAACTGCTTCACAAGTAGAGCTATTTCTATCAAAGAAATTTTATTATTTCTGTCATTGACAGTTGTCACACATAAATAGGTACTACCTGATTGAGAGGAAAGCTGAAAAACGGAAATATGGTTTCTGAGGAAAATGCAAAAAATACCATGGACAGACAGAAAAACCAATGAGCAAATCCTACACGAGGCAAATGAAAACTGCAAACTGCATAGAGAAATTAGACATAGACATTCTCCAGTTGACAGTGACACCAAATCCACACAAGTTCCCGAAATATGTGTGGCATCTCATATCATAATCATTAACACTGGCCTTTCAAAGGGATTATCTAGAAATTATAAAGACAGCAAATACAGTAATAACAAGGAAATTTTGAGGTAACAACTGTCACTGGCAGAAACAGTTAATGATGATAGTTATATACATGTGGCTGCCTGGTTATATTCGTGTGAGCTGTCAAGTTATTAGCATAATTTCTTTCATTTTTATGAGTTTTAAGATGATTGTGATGGAGACAACAGATGTGATATGCCTTTGTTTATTGCTGCATTTCATTGATTCGTAAATGTTGTTGGAAAATCAAACTTGTAAACCGTTGATTGCATAATTTAGAATTGTTCCTAACAGTTTGCTTTCTTTCCATGTCCTTTTCCTGACCGAACTATGAAATATGCTTCCTATTTGGCTTGTTCAAATGAAAAACAGAAAAAAGAATTCAAACTCAACTTGATAATTGATACCTACAGGATGTAAAATTGACAACTGGTTGCTTTAAGCCACTGAACTTGATAGCTGTAGTAGCTTAAGGTGACAGTTATAGTAATTGAATTTGATCATTACAGTAGCCCAATTTGATGTTTCTAGCTGATCTCTCTGGCCTAGAAGTTAGCGACTTTCTCCATAATCCTGTATACCCACGTGAGGAACATAACTTGCACGAGAATCGGTAGTGGTTCTCGTCACATTGGTAACTTACAGGGTATGTGAGCTGGCCGCTCAGAAAGCAATGGCAAACTACTGAGCGTAATCTTGCCAACAAATCAGCAATCAGCTGAAAGATGCTGATATAGACATCAATGTCCTGTAAAGGATATGTGAAAAAAAAAAATTTGATGTTTCTAGTAACTTGACTTCATTACAGCAGCTGAATTTGACAGTTGCAGTAACTAAACTTTGTTACAGAAGCTAAAATCTCCACTTGCAGTAACTTGATATTTACAGTAATTAAACTTGAAGGTTACAGTAACTGACCTTGATGGTTACAGTAGCTGAATTTGACAGTCACAGGAACACCCAACTTGCGGTAACTGAACTTTATGGTTGCTATAAATGACTTAATGGTTACAGGAACTGCCTGCTTACAGTAACATAACTTGATGGTTAAGTAACTGAACTTGATGTTCATAGAAGCTGAACTTGATAGCTGCTGTAACTGACTTGATAGCTACAGGAACTTCCTGCTTGCAGTAACTTAACTTGATGGTTATAGAAGCTGAACTTGCAGTAACTAAACCTGACATTTGCAAAACCATTTTTGTTAAGAAAATGTTTCATTGTATTTTATTTCTTTTCAACTTCAAGTTGTTTTCTCTACATTTTGCTTTTCTTGTAATTCAATTTTTGGTGTAGCTTTTTCCCCTTTTTTTCAACATTTTAATAAATTAGTTTTCTTAATTTTTATTCTTTCTACAGTCCTATAACCACATGTAAATAGTATTTGTGTTTTTGACTAGTATGAAGCCTATATTTTAAACGTGTATGTCCCTACTCATCCCTTTTCTGTTAAAACTTGATGCTGCATTTCAACAGTTGTAATTTAAAATGGGAATAGATTAGGTTGTGTTGATTATATTTTGAACATGTCATTTCTGACCCGAAACTAGGTACAACATGTTTTGTTTGAGGTATCTTAAGTAGAACCAGGTGAAACATCTGTTGTTTCAGATGCATAACTTAGAACCAGGTACAACATGTGCTGTTTGAGGTATTTTAACTACCACCTGATACATGTTTAGTTTCAGGTACATTACACATATTATTTGATACTTTATACGTAGGGAGATATGGTAGTGAAATGGCTGGTATGTTTGCCTGCATGGCCCAGTTCAAACACCCCCCCCCCCCCCCCCCCCCCCCCCCCAAGGACAGACATGTTTTAGGATCTGAACTGTCCTCCCTGGTCAGCTCGGCCTAAAATGAGTACCAGGAAATAAAAATACAAATATAATGCTAGCACAATATACAATGATCCTCAAGGTGTGGAAATGGTCCTTTACTTACCACATACCCATGATCCCTTAAGGCAGTGGTTCTCAACCAGGGGTGGGGGGATTTTAGGGTTGGGGGGGGGGGGGATTTAGATTATTTCAAGATCGCATTAATACAAGAACTAATTACTTGATATTGTTTTTCCCTCCATACTTTACAGGTTCTCTACTTCTCGCCCTTCTGAAATTTGTTTTATAACGTAAGTAGACCCGCAAATCACGTTTTATGTAGACGTCTAGATTTGTTCTAGTATGTGTTATTAAATGTAGCATCCATTTTTTATGTATGCTGTGTAGGGGCAGGGAGAATTTATAGGGAAGAAATATGAAAGGGGGGGATGCCACTCTGAACATATGGTGAAGGGGTGCAAGGGCCAAAAAAGGTTGAGAACCACTACCTCAAGGTATATAGTAGAGATTTGTACTTTCTACTACTGTACCCACAAACAGGCACATCATGTGTTGTTTAAACCAGGTCTACTCCTTGACAGAACATGGTACTACACCTTGATATTTGGTATTTGAGGTATCTTACCAAGAGACAAGTATTACATTTACTGTAGGAGATACACACACGATACCTCAACCAGTTTCCGACATTCATTTTTCCAGGTAACTGCATATAACTAGGTATACTAACTTAAAACTCCATGGTATTTGCTGTTTTGGACATCTCACTTAGAACAGGTATTCAAGCTTTATTATCTGGTTAAGTACATTCAGCCAAATAGATTCTCCTAGATGCCTGATGAAACCAAGTCCTCCTTGGTAGCATCTTGACACAGGCTCTGGTATCTCTTACTAGCTCTTGATTACTCCAAGGTCATCTAAATCTTTGTGCACCCAGACAGAAAATCCTTATCTGTCCTTGGGCAATATTTAACATCAGTTCTTATAGATATTTTCTTCAACCATGGTGATGTATGACGTGTAATCTGATCTGCTAGGTTTCTCTTGACATTTAATCTATTAGTATATTTGCTTGGCAACCAGTAATGTTAACATTTAAGTAGATAATCCTGATCTTTTCTTGGGCAATTCTTAACATCTATTCTCTCAGATAACTGGCGTCTGTGGATCTATTCTCTAAGGTAATTGGCATCTGGAGCTTAGGTGACACTTAGATGCTCAGTTTCATAATTCAACATACTGAACCGAGGGTTCGGAATCACCTGCGATCGATTTCCATGGGATGAGATGTCAGCTGTTCAAAAAGCACTGGTAAACTACTGAACTAAAATTGCCCAGTAAATCACAAACAGTCAGTGAATGCTGGGGTTGATTGCAACATCCTGTAAAGTATGTGCAACTAACTTTATTCTCCAATACTTGCTTAAAACCAGCTGCTCTGTGACAAGTGTTCTGAAATTTAGTTCAGTAGTTTATCACTGCGTTCTGAATGGCTGACACCTCATACCATCATTTACAATGTACAGAGGTCTGTTTCTTAATCACCAGAAACTGATTCTGAACCCTTGACTTGCCGTGTGACCGAATTATGAAACTGCAGTGTCTTACTATTCTCTAAACCAAAGTGATAGTTCAAAATGTAGTAAACAGGTTAATTTTGTTTTCTTGAATCCAAAACAACTTTTCTGTACCATTGTCACCAGATTTTAGACACAATTCAGCCAAACTCTTCTTCCATAAACCACAATATTATTAAATTCCTCATACAAAAGTGACACGATTTTAAACAAAGTTTAGCATATTGTATCAGTTTTCATCTGTATAGTTAAGTTTACAACATTGATGCATGGCACATGTTTATTTAAATTGCATGTTGTCGTTTGTTAAAAACAAATCTTAACTCCATAATATGACAAAGCTGTTTGATATGTTAACGATTCATGTTTTATGTTTTTTTTATACAAGGATATATTTGTTGATATGAGGAACATGCAGTGTCTTTATTTTTTAAAACCAATATAAAATGTATGGTGTATCTAGTGTTGACGTTTGAAATATATACATATATATATATACATATAAATATTTATATTTTTACATTTATAACTACAGCAGTAATGATGTTTTGTGTTTGTGTGGGGTTTGCATTTTCAATATTGTATTACATAATTTAACAAATATGATAAAATGATGGAAGCTGCATTTGTGTTTTGCAATTGCACAGTTTTGATAGTATTATTATTAAAGCTGTTTTTCTTTTTTTTTTTGGGTTGTTTTTAAATTCAGGCCCAAGTTTATGTACATTTTAAAAACATGGTTTGGATGAGATTGTAAAGATGATGGTATGAATCAGCATGGTTTACCTTTTCCTGGATGGGTTTCTTTTTAGTGTTGACACTAATTTTCATTACTATTAACTTTCCTTACACTAGAGATTATATCTTCGTTTGCTTGCTTTGCTTTTTTTTTTTCTGCTTTACTATATTTCTCAAATATTGCAAAAAATGGATATTTCTGTAATTTTTTTTTTTTTTTTTTACATGTACAACTGTTTTTTTCTCAAAAATTTCACATCTAGTTTAAAACTTTTGTAGTAAAAACAATTATTCAATTCAATAAATTAATTTCTTCTTAAAATCATCGAATAATAAAAAAAATAACTGTATTACCTTCCTTTGCACATGTGTATTTCTGTCTGTAAATAATACAAAATATTCTCGTAAATAATAACAGCAGCAAATTATTTATAATAGGATTTTGGAAAAAAAATTATGTTCCATATTTTTAGAGTAGCCATTCTGATTTCAGAGGGCTTGTTGGTGTAACAGTTAGGATGTTACGCTAACAATGGCATGATCGTGATTGGATGAGGGTTTGATTCCTGGGCTTACCGTTCACTATGAGAGGGGAAAACTGGCCATCTGTTCTCCAAACACTCAGGCCAACAAAATGTGATGGTTCTAACACATCAGACCCATACCATGCTACTGCCTTGGGACTATTTTATTAATTCTTATTTGAAATTTCAAAATCTCATTGCCATAGATAAGCAATTAGTGATGGCATCTTGAGATGTGCATGTCTAGTTTGTCTATGATTTCATTATGCAATTTATTTTTGTTTCTTGTTTTACAAACTAATTTCATCATTACTTTCTTATTTTCATGTATATTCACTGCAAATAACTATACTGGTGAACTGTGTACTAGAACTGAAACCTTCATTGCCTATCTAGCAACACTGTAGTTTTGTATTCCTTTATTGCTTCAAAAAAATTTCATTAATTGATGAATAAGGAAATAAAACCCTGTTCAATAATTCTTTTTTTTTCACTTTTATTTCCATTTTCCTTCCATCCTGTTATTATTGTTTGTTACTAATTGTTGCAAAACAAATACTTGGCACTACGGCTTTCAAAATGTTGAAGTAGTTTTTATGGGATTAACTTTTTGTGTCCATGAGCAAAATCCTTTTGATTAGTTAATTACTGGGAGTACATTTCAGGTCATGGTAATTTGAAGTTCATTACAGAAAACCTATTTATAACTGAACATTCCACAAGATGTTAACTCACAGATTACCAGAAGGGACTTAAAGAAATACTGCAATGGAATAAGAGCCATCTATTTTACTTTATCTGGACTTGTGGAGTCAATTACATGGTGAAACAAATGTGTGGAGGTTTTGGAGATATGATTTTATAGAAAAATGCTGATAATTCCTTGAACAGCCAAAATTAGCAATCTGAACAAAGACAACTTATGACAAACATGAGAAAGAGACAGTCTTCATTGTTGGCCACATAAAGAGAAGACAAAAACATGTGACAACTGGAAATATTTGTGGAGAGAGAGAGATAGAGGAAGACAGCGAGAGAAAATTCTTGACAGTCCTGTGTCATGACACGGAAGGGAGTCGGCACACAAATTGATGCATGCCGTCGGAGATTGCAAGATGTGGAGATGTATAATCATTCACTCCAGTCGGCAAGGCACTTGATGATAATGACTCCAAAAAAGAATGTGCTAAATTTAGGGTGATTTTTTAAAATATTTTATAAAAAATTCATACAATCCTCTGCATGAATCATATCAGGTCTGCTCAAGTTTGAGGCGGACATTTACCACTCCACCCTTCTAGGTCAATCAAACATTTTGAAAGCCACTGATCTCATTCTGTCTGTTTGCTAATATCTTTGTGCACAAGAACTGTCTCTCTCATACCATATGATGGACAAGTGTGGTAGCGAGTTCACTTGGAAATAGTGGTGGTTTGGTGTTGGTTAGTTGCATATCCTTTACAGGATCTAGCAGTCATCCCCAGTATTTTTTGGCTGTTTGTGATTCCTGGGCAAGTTTACAATCAGTAGTTTGACATTGCTTTCAGAACGACTGGCACTCATACCATAGTATGGAAACCAATGCAGGGCGGTCTGCTGCCAAATCACCAACAGCTGTGTTTCGAAGTGGGATGCAGGATTACAAATTGCATCCGTAACTCCTTCATCACAGAGCTGACTTTAGTGAGTAAGGAAAAATGTGGATGTGAGTGAGAGAAATATTGCGGTATACAATATATCTGAGTGCGATATGCATTGTATCTGAGTGCGGTATGCAATATATATGAACAGTCTTTTAAGACTTAACTTTCAACTCTTGGGTGTATATTCTGTAGATCAGTGGTTCCCAATTGGACAGTACTACCCCACAAATGGTGGCAGATCTAGGAAAGTGGTGAGGTTTTGAATTTGCAACATTGATTAACTGAAAGACAGGTGTCTGCTTGCATGTGTATACCTGTGGATGCTAAGGATGTGGCTCATGAGAAAAGGGGATGGAAGACTGCCACTGTTTGGGAATCACTGCTCTAGAATATGATCTCTGCATTGGAGGTCGGCTGTGATGAGACTCGAACATTCTTTTTCCTGTGTCTTGGTGGTTTCTTTCAATCCACTTTTAATGTTGTTATTCTTAATGTCTTCCTTTTTGTATATTTCCCTACAGCACATTTTTATACATAACTAGGCTACCAACAGGCAGTATACAACAAGCAATGATGTACAGACCAAATGGAACCAGAAGAAGATCCCAACCATGTAAACAGAAGAAATAACATAGCCCCTGGGAATCTCAATATATGAAGCCTATAAACTAGTACTCTCCCACTGTTTACGCTTCACCACGACACCGCAAGGTACAAGAGGTACATGATGAGAAGATGACATCCTTTTACAAGAACTGTTTTTCTTTATGCTGTCAAAGCACCTTAAATGTTTTACCTTGATTTCATTTCTAATGTTTTCTTCAATCCTAATTTTTGTAATACATCATTTTCTTCTACTATGATACTCCTGCTATTCATCTACAATAACTAATCAATCAATCAATCAATCAATCAATCAATCAGTCAGTTGCCGTCTCCACAATGAAGGTTGGCTGCAATGGATCTCCAACATTGTCTCTCGCCTTGACTGTACATTCTGTCAGACTGATGTTTGTCCATCTCTTGATATTATCTTCCCATTTGTATCGTTGTCTTCCTTATGCTCACTTGCCCTCAACCTTGCCCTCCAGTATGGTTTTTATAAGTGTTATATCTTTTAATGTGGCCAAAATATTTCACTTGCCTCTTTTTTATTTCTTTCATCAACTCTCTTTTCATTTCCAATTTTTCCAGAACCTCTGTATTTGATTTTTTCTGTTTCCATGAAATACAATATATTTTTCTTTACATGTATACCCACAGATTCAGAGCCTGCATTTGACTTTCTAATTGCTTGTTCATTGTGCGGGCTTCCACGCCATATAGTAGTGTCGAATAAACATCACATTTGGCAATTTGGAGGTCAGCATGGCCGAATGGATAAGAACATGTGTTGTAATGGGTTCAACCCCTTCACAAGACAGTTGGACTAAAATGTGACTTCTCATCCTGACTTAGGGGCGTTAATTACAAGTACCTATGAAGTCAGAGTGGATTTGCCAGATGGCGAGGGACACTGGTAATAGGGAAAACTAATCCACACACAAAATTCAATCCAGTGCTACTAGAAGTAGCTTTTATGGACTGCGTTTGAGTTCAAAGTGAGCGCCAAAAACTAATTTGACAATTTAATGCGTTGTTAATCTCTCTAGATGTTATTACTGATTTCAAGTTGTTGAGAGCATTCTTGCTTTCAATTCTGTTTTCCTGTATTTTATATCCTCTCATGTATGAGAGGCATCTCCATGGTGAAGTGTTTAAGCCGTCTGCATCATACACTGAAGGTTGTAGGTTAATTCCCCAGACTGTATTAGACCACAACATGAGCAATTTTTCCAGAGACTTCTGGGGGGGTTGTCATTACTTGAGTTACAGACTCTGAGCTTTGCGCAATGCTCAGGGCAAACAACTTGCTAGTCTGCAGACAGATGGGGAAACAC